>JAODUI010000001.1:2372585-2385675 GCA_027563995.1 Papilio gigon | reverse complement strand
AAATTTACATAGATGGAATTAAGTTTTGATTATTTAATGCGGCAGTGGTAACTAACAGGAAGCTTGATTTTAGGACTTTAAATTGCTTAGTGCTACTTTACTTGGGCTTCCTGTTTGGTTTTGTTAATTAATCACTACGTCACAAATTTGTCTTAACAAAATAAAACTACGCTTCGTTTAAGAAATTAAACAACATTATGCTTCGGGCTATTTATTGGCCAAATTAGCAAACTCTAATAGCGGGAACCAGATGGTAATTGAACGAGAAATAAACAAACATTGACACAAAATGGGGCTAATCGGCCTCAGTCTGCTGAGGGTCGTAGCGTGGGTGGCTCAATTATGCATTAACAACCATTGAGCAAATCATTATCTTATAAAATCTCATGTCACAACGTCGATTTAGTCGTTATTAATACAATCAGGTCGTATTACAGAAGTAAAAAAACAGAAAAGATAACAGTACACGTCTTGTCTCATGAAGGGTTATAAGTAAAATTGTAATAGTTGTATTTGGGAATTAAAATGTTTACTAATATAATTACGAAGGTTCAATAAACTGACTCACATTCACGTATAATTTCTAAGGTCAAATTGTTGATTGGTGATATCAATAAAGTAAACAAAACAAGACGTATAAACATATCGATTAAATGTCACAGTGTTGAAGGGATTTGAGTAAATAGCTAGTGTTTTAATACTAAATTAAAATGCATGTAAAAGTGCCTGAAGTTAAAAAATGTTGCTTTTGTATTCCGTTGCGAGGGGGGATTATAATATTTGGATGTATTAATATTGTAAGTAAATAACAACCAAAGCAATTCTATATTTTCGTTTGCTTTCGTACATGCGTTCTCTTACTGTCCGATATAATGTGCACCAGTAATACCAATTAGGAAGTCTTTGATACCAACGAATTAGAAAAAAAAACGCACGATTAAAATTATTCAATCTAGTCTTTGATATTCATATGATTTCAGAAGTCGTTTTTTGTTATAATTTGTTAGGTATTTATAAGTTACAGCTTAGAAAGTTGTACTACAAAATGTCGTTGTTAAATATATTTGTAGATATTGTCGCTGGGCGCGGTGGCGTGTCTCGTTATCAGGACGGAGCTGCAGCGGCTGTCGGTGACAAACGACTCGTCTCTCGAAGTAGTCACCTCCACCGTATTGTTCAGTATACTAGGTATGGGCGTTATACTGAACATACTGCTACTTGTAGCCGGATATCAGGTAACAGGACGTTTATTTATAAATGTAAAAAAAATGTTTCTATCAATATTCAATTCGGTGGTATAAATCTGCTTACCCTTTTCTCGTAGTTCCACAAGGGTCCTGTGATTCCTCTGTTATTGTGCATGTTTAGGGACGTCCGAATAATTAACATTAGATTAGAGGTTACTTATTTGCAACGTCTATAAATTTATTTATCTCCTTGAAAACCCATTGTCATGGGCCTTAAGTGTATAGTTCAAGAAAGATGCTTAGGAAAGGTCGGCAGCGTTGTTTATTTTGTTTGAATTCCAGAGAGATCTGTTAATGTTACGACTCTATAATTATTACGCTGTGGCGACGGCCCTGGCCGCTCTGGTGCCTGTGTTGATACTGCTCTCCCGGGGGATGCTCTTTGAGGTGTTTACAGCACTGTTTGATTTACGTAAGTAACATACTACAAGATAGTTTTGACATTGGTTGTAATGGAATCTTTTTATCTAGAAATGTCTACGCATGCGCCTTCCAAAACAATTTATAACGACCTGTTTTTTTTATGAAGCATTTGTATAAAATGCTGGCTGGTGACTAACAGTTATTACTCTTTTTTTATTACGTAACAAAATTGTAGATACATTATTTTTTCGAAGAAATTTACTTATTTTACATTTTTGAGTCAACTGAACACTCTGTATAGTGTAAATATGTTGCAGTAATGCAATGCTACGTGATAGTCCTGGTGCGGAGCGAGGTGGTGAAGCTGGAGGACGAGGCGACGGCGCACGAGGAGCACGCGGAGAACCAGCTGACGGTCGTAGTGCCTGATAGTGTTACACTACTTTGAACAAGGAACGTTATGTTTGAAGATAAAATAAATGTCTTTATAAACTTTAAAATGATTAATATATGTCGTTACTTCAATACTTTAGCGAAATCAGGTGGTTTGTTCGTCCGCCAACTAAAGTTGTATTAAAACATCGCATGTGCAGAAGACTTATAGGGAGTTATAGTAGACGCATACCTTTGCATAGTTATGGTAATGCATAGTTATGACTATGATGAAATAATGTTTTTTTTTTAGTATTGTGTTAATTATAAACATGTTCTTTGAGATCGGTGACTTAATATGACTGATATTACGCATAATAATTATTATACATATTTAAGTTTCTTTCACCGGTCACGATCCCGCCGGCTTGCAGTAAGTGCTTGGAATTATTAAAAAAAAAAATTGAAATATTTCCCAATTTGTTGCACGAGCACAGGTGGGCGCCCGCGGACAGGAATCGTGACTTACTCCCGGTACCATTGTCCTGGATAATATTCATTGAAGTAACACTTATATATGAAATATGACTTAAACGGTACTGACATGCATTGTACACTAAATTGCCAATTAACCGGGCAATCTTACAATGTTGTAAGACAGAATTTGGCGGAATGGATGGCTCACCGAACGCCCTCAACGTTTTAACGCTCCAGGCTTCGTTTACGTGACATTTTCACTTTGTATTCGTTTTTAATTTTTATCATTATACTATCTGTGCCAGAGCGTCTTCACCCGACCGAACTTCTCTAATAAGAGTTTTTTTTCAATTCACTCAACATCTAAGTTTAATAGCGTGATAATACACAGCCTACGACCGGAGTTAAGTGTAAAGCATGTTTCAATAGAAACAACGATTGAAATCAGTGACGTCGATTCAAGACCACGCTGTCGTCACGATTGTTTTATTGTCGTTAATCTTGTTTCAAAGGAAACTAATAATTGACGATTATCGGACGAGGCCACCGTTCGTAAATGCGACAGAAATACATCGGACGTTTTTTTTAATCCATAATAAAATTATAATGTTCATAAGAAACGGGATTCATATACCACGATTAGCCTTTTTGAGCTCCCGATATTTCGGCACAGTTGCATGCGCCCTCTTCTTGACCATTATATTAGTAAAAAAACACGAAAATTAAAAGTTATATATGATAAAGTAGCCCGTAAATTATCTATATACAGCCATCTGTTGAACCAAATTATAAATTAAATAAACTAGTTGTTTGTATTAGTACCTAGATGTGTGATTAAGGTAATTTTAATACGGTAGTAAGAAATAATAAGGTAATAATATACTGATAATATACCTTCAAGTCGGCATATACGCAGCAGGTGGCATCCGAGTGAGAAAACTCTGAAAGGCTTAACCGCGAAGGGCGGCGGTCGGCGAGCGGGGAGCGGCGCGGCTTGCGGACCACGGAGCCGTTATATACACCAAGGTCACAGTAATCTCAACTACTTATTACCTATCTATGTTATATCAGCGGTCGTCCATATTTCTAAATTCGGACATAATTGATAATCAATGATTTTTATAGAAATCATATAATTATAAAAATATGTGTTGCAATGATGTGCGGTGCCAGCGGATGGGCACACTGATGTTCTCCCTGTGCTCTCAATATAGTAATACCCTAATAACTACTGAGCATGTATTCTTCATATAACGTTACGAAAAGATCGGGATTACTTGATTAAGTATTTTCTTCGTAGTGCCTTAAAACACAGAATAAAGCGTATTACGTATTACACGGTAGCATTCTCCGTAACTTAACGTGCTTTCCACTCCTACACCTATTAATTACTTAAGTAACTTAATAACTTAATAGCCTCAATTAAACAACAATTCGCGTTACAATTCCCCCGCGAAGCAAAATGGCGGCTCTCCATGGCCATTTTTTTAAAAACAGCGAAGCTTTAAAAACTGCACTAAGGAGTCCTGTAAAGCGAAATGCACTTATTAGCCATGGAGGGCGCGTCGAGAGCTCCGCCTAATGGTTGCTATTCATGAGCTGAATGGAGACATGAAATTGCCAACAATTATATACTCTCGCAATGATAACTGGCGGATGCTTTAGCTTCGCCAAACTTACTTCGGCACTGGATAGTCGTGGTCCATAATATTCTAGAAAATATACGACTCTATTTATTTTATATTTTGCTTTATTTTGTTTACATTATTGTTCATATATAGTTTACAATGTTGACATTAGAAAGCGTGCTACACATCTTCAGTTTTACTAATTCGTATCTTTGCTGATAACTGAAGGTGTGTTGCTGGCTTAAGACACATCGATTGTTATATATATTACAAAATTAAATACAATCACTTTTAACGTCTACAATATACTTTATAATTAAGTGAAAAAGTTACCAAAAAATTTCAACCGATAAAAAACAACAAAGAAAAATGCAACTTAAGAAAAATGCAGTGTTTATAACGGTTTATGATTTACTATGAAACTGTTAAAATTAAATATTTAGAGGTTATAATGGGCCTTTATTATAATATAGTTACGCCTTTCAATGGACATTTCTTAGGTGAAGCAACGCAACTGTCATAACATAGCGGGATAAAGTGATTTGGACGATATAGGAGTCATGTTTCCTGGTAACATTATATTTTTAATATTATAGTTATGCCGAATGTGGACAATCTGGTGGTATTGTTGGCGACGCGTCGAGGTGACGTCACAACATGGCGGCAGGTAGCGGGAGCGGAGATAGGATCCGGTCATCCTGCCCATTTCCGGTCTTCACGCGGCCGTGACGCTTCCGGCCACGCGTCACCGCCGCCGCCTTCGCGCACGTACACGCACTGGAAATGATACAAACATATATTTAGTAACTACTCAATATTACTATATGATAACGAAACGTTTGGATTGGAACTATTTAAAAAAATGAATTAATTTAATCTATACCGGCTTATAAATTCCAAGATAATACTTGAAAAAAAAATACGATAATTATCTTCGTTTGAAAAGATAGTAATGTAAGCTGTTTTACGTAGGTATACATTTATTAAGCATGAGAGATAAACTTTTAAATTGTTTCTTTTAATAAGTACTACTAATTTGATCATACAAATTATCATAGTCACTTCCAGTGGGTATGTAATTCGATGGCAATCTCTGCGTCATGTCGTCACCCGCCGTCCGCCGTCCGCCGTCCGCAAGATGAGTTTTGTGGAATGAATTCGTTCTCAGCGACAATTGAATGCTACGCTGTCGCGCTGTCCGACTGCTGGTTATCTTGGGACAGCGCGCTCGTAACTTCCAACTTTTACATATTTAATTAACATTTATATATCATAAGAATAAATAAAGATTCCGAACGAACTGAACATTAGATGTTATTAGCAATGTATGAACATAACACTGAGTATGTTGAGTTAAGTTGTAAAAGTTATGTGTAGATGGTTTGAACACATTGAAATAATGTATGGATATGAATAAAGAAAATTTATTAAACATCAACGTGTGACAGTGGGGACATCCAAGACGTACTACATCTCTAGATTGAAGAACTCATGAAGGGCGATATTAAAAACATGCGTGAATGTAGAAGAAACGGGAGGTGTGTCAGGAGCATACCAAATGGAATTCCGTGTTTTCTGTCCATCGCATACGGATTATGAGCCTAAGTTATGATATATGTATCATCATCATCATCATCATCAGCTCACTACACGTCCCCACCGAGGGGCTCAGAGCCTACCCTATTATCAGGAGGGACTAGGCCATAGTCAACCACGCTGGCCCAGTGCGTGTTGGTTGACTTCACACATGTCTTTGAATTTCTTCGCCAATATGAGCAGGTTGCATCACGATGTTTTCCTTCACCGTAAGAACGTCGGATAATGTACATATGCAATTCGAAAATTGAAAAACACATTGGTACACGGCGGGGATCGAACCTGGATAACATCGAGTACGGTCCGGTCTGGTCAAGCGCTTACCAACTGCGCCACCGACGATCTTTTTAATATATATACATTTATAAATTAATATACTTACCGGTAACTGTAAATGGTAAGTTTCTTATGATATTATTATAATTTGAAGCACATTCTATGATTATTGTTTTAAACAAAGAAGCCAAAATCTATTCTATATAACCGTACTTACTGTAAGCTAAACAATGTTGAAAATAAAGATTAATGAACAATAGAATAATTTATTTAATTACAAAAAAACATATTGACATAAATGTTTAGTAAGTATTTACCACCACAGTGCTGCCCTGAAAGAAATTAAATTAATTTTGTACTTCCATATTTTTTTTGAATTTCGAATCGATGTTAGATTATTATTGGATTCAAATATTTTCTAATCACAAATAAAATCTTTTCCATTTAGTCACTAGATGGCGCTAAACGTCTTCTAACTAAATAAGTAACCTGTACACTATATTTAACACGTTCGCTGCGGCATCAATTCTTACATACTTTCCGTCCCTTCGAAGTGTAATCGACCCGCTCCGTGACTAGTCGCTAGTGCGACATGCGGTCCATTAGGCCAAAGATAAAGATATGCCCTTCACACCACAGAGAAATACCCGTTTTTCCTTACCGCACCGCATGGTAGTTGCATTAGGGATTATTTAGACTTCGTTTCGCAATTAACGTGTTAAACGTACATCATAAAGAAAATAGCAACAAGCTATTTATATATCTATTGCTCGTTTAATATCCTAAGACATATAGGGCAGTGACCTCTGAATAATCATATTCGAACATACCTCTTGTTGTGCGTCTCCCTGCACGAGGAACAAAACACAATTTGAATTTATAAACCGTTACTAATAAAACGTAGTCTAGAATTGTAAAATGATATACATTTACGAGACTTTTTTTAAATCAACTTTAAACGGCAGGAGGTTCTCAATTCGTCTGTATTTTAATTTATGTGTGTTATTTCATTAATAATTATTTTTTATTTATAAATCGTTAAAGCATAGCTTTAATAAAATGATATTAGATTTATGCTTACCGAAACAGTTGAACTTTCAGTCTAAAGATTTATGAAGTTTATTAAAGGTTTTTTGTAATGTATGACAATTATCGAAATTGATAAAACGATGATCAATAAAATTAATTCACTAAATATAAAAATTACTCACTCCCGCAGCAGATTGTCCCTGAAATATATGTATATATGGATAAAATACCTAATTAACAAAAATATAGAAAAGAAAATATTTAGGATACATACGGCTGCATTAGGATCTCCCTAAAAATATACAAATGTAAATTATAATACAAAATTTTTGATTTCAAATAGTAAAATAAATTATTTAAATACTGACCGGTGCACCAGCGCTTGGCTATAATAAATAAAGGAAAATTAAAAAAAAACTGAACGTGTATGTTTTATTATAGTATAATAATTTGTATTTATACCATGACAATGACTAAATCAATGACGTCGCCGGGGGAAGTGGGCAAGGGCGTCAGCTGCCTTCCTTAGTTAGTGCTTACAATATACATCCACAGATAAATAGAAATAGATAACAGTTTGAAAATAGAACAGATTTTTTTTTCTTCTACTCCACGACTTGATCATCGGCCAGTGACATTCTTTGATTAATTAAATTAATTCTATGAGATTATAAAAAAAAAACATATGGTAATGATTACTCACAGGTTCGGTAGTACTTGCATCTGCAGCGGCATCTGCAGCAGCCTTGAGTAACAATGAAACAACTGTGATTATATCAGTTAACATTATAAAGTAAATAGACGTACTACGCCTATGGTCGTCACACTTCCATCCAAGGGCCAAATAGGACAGTGTGCGGTATGACCGCGGGCCGCACTTTCGTGCACTAAGTAGTTGACACAACCAACCAATTTAATTTTCTTATGAGCTGTTATAACGCGTTTCCCTAGCACGTATAAGTTTTTATAGAATAACTTTTTGATTTCTCTTTAAATTTCATTGAAAATATTCGAGGTTTCTAAAAAAGCAATTTTTCTTCGAAATATGCATCTAACTCGAAAAGTTCGCGGGCCACAGAAATATCCTTCGAGGGCCGCGGTTTGACGACCACTGTATTACAGTCGTACATTCTACCACGGTCATGTTCAATGCAAATAATTTACTTACAAGCTACTTTATGGCTTGCAGTTGTCTGAACCATTGAGAGTATGCATTCAAAGATGTTTACAACGTAATTAGTTTTCATCTCAAGTTAACAAGCCAAGGTTGTTTGTACCACGTGTGAACCTCGCACTAAGTCAAGGGCGAAACGACTTTAGGAACATACTAGTATGTTAACTCAGAGGCGTCGTTTATGATATTGATATATATACTTACATCGTCCGCTACAGTGACGATAGCACAAGTCCATATCACGTAGATAAAGGACTGGAGCCACATTCTGTAAGTTCAGTTTGTCTTACTAATGTTGTTAAGCTGTCTTTGCAGGTTATGTTAGCCCATGGTGAGCGTGCACGGCGAATATTTATTTACTCATCCTGAAGCACACCCCGGGTTCGAAACTAGTTTGTACCAACACGTCCGTTCGTGGTGTTCCACCTAAAAGCTGTAGTCGTTTGAATATTTGGTACGTGTAGAGTCGACGATACCGGCACAAAAGCCACTGGGATGCAGTTCTTAAATGTATGTGTGAAAAAAGTTAGTCAGTGATCAGAGCAGGTTGACGACTAATTACTTTTTACTATTATCCTTGTTTTTGTGCTGCTCATTGGTGAATTTGTAAGAAAGTGCAGAGAATGTTGAACACCGCGAACGTTTACTACTGTACCTACACCGATTTATATGTGAATTAATCCGTTATTATAAGAAGTGAAGAAGTGCATACATGTTTTTATATGCCCTTAGTATTTTTTTATCATTTAGCCCTCATTTCTGGTGAATCCAAAAAGCAAGAATATTGCAAAAATACTAAGGGTCTTTTTTTGTGACAGGATTTTCACTGTTTGCTTTTAAGAGGTATTTACAATTTCACCGGGCGCAGAGGGCGCTTAACCTGAACCTCGATTAAGAGTAACGAAGCTCGAGGGCTCCCTCAGAAACCTCGGCTCGGGATGTTACTTCAATGTTATTACAGGATTGAAGGATACGGTTGCTTTTTGACTCTACATAAAGCAGATGGTCTATTGATATTCAAGGGATGTAACATTTGTATTACTGGTAAGTATTGTGACGCCGTTCCTGCAGATGATTCATGTTTACGTTATTTATATAAATTATAGTCAAGTAAAGTGAGGACAGCTCAGTATAAAGTCAGTACAGTATAAAATAATACGAGTATAAGCAATAGATTAAATATTTCAGAATTAACTTTATACAAATGAAAAAATTAGTTGATTATTTCATAGAAATTCTTTCTTTAGCTAATATAAAACAAAAATGTTTTCAATATTTGGCAAAACTTTTACTTACTTGTTATATTGTCTTATTCATAAACCGTTTACGACGTTTGGTTTGTTTTACAACATATGGCGATATTTCTTATTTTTATAGATTTCAATTTCAAACAGCAATAGATTTAAACATAAATGCAACGTTTGACATAGTTTGATAAGACATGGAGGAGACCAATGTAGGTGGGGATGGTAACGCGTGGGCAGAACCTCTGGTGGTGCGCATGAGCAACAATGATCACTCCATTGTTCCCCTAGTTGTTTTTTTTTGTAATATGGCAAAAGGAACTATGTCCTGTTATGACGTAATTTATGTAACATTATAATTATAATGTAATCAATTGAAATTAATTCAGCAGTGGACTACATTAGGCTGATGATGAAATTTGAATCTTATATAATCTATATCCAGCTACTACTGTAAACTAGGAACTAGAAACTATTAGAAATAAAAAAAAAAATGAAATAAAATCTTTTATTTATTATGTAACAATTTCCATACAAAATATTATAATATCGGTTAATCATTTAGTCTCCTCAGATTTTTCTTGATAGGTGATAACTCCCTTTTCTATCAAGTCTGGAATTTCAACTGCGAGCCAAGGACCCAACTGAAAAAGAAATTAAAACACATTTTAAACTACATACAAATGAATATAAACAAGTCTCCTAACAAACAAAATTTAAGTGTAATTGTGGTTACTATATAAAGAAAAAATTTGCACTCTAACTTTTTGCAATGTCTATGGTTGATTTGATAATTTATACCTGAGACAAAATAGCATTCGCAATTAAATAAAAACCATAAAAAAACTAAGCAGTTCATAGTAATTTTCAATGTCTCATATTTTTACATAATTGTTAATTCTATTTTCAAAGTTTATAATCTAATATTACTTTGTCTATGGCTACTTGCTTGCTGATTCTGGTATACTTTTTTTTTAATTCAACAGAATATAAAAAACTTACCCCTAAAGCCATAGCATGTGCAATACCAAATTTAGGTACATTCCTTGCCCACAGAGGCTTGAAATGATCAGTGAGACAAATTTTGCCTCCTCTATACATTTTAGCTGTCTTCCCATCCAAACCTGGCAATGCCAATTCCGGTGCTGTTGTTGGATATGTCACAGGAATCTAAGAAAAAGAAAATAAATTGATTGTGAAAATAATATTAAAGGATAAGATGATATTAATGAGTACAGCTATAACTTAAAATAGAGTATCAGTGGTGCAATTGATACACGCTTGACTGGCCCGGAACATACTCAACATTGTCCAGGTTCAATCCCCGCCATGTACTAATGTTTTTTTTTCGAATTTAGCATGTATATTATCCGATGCTCTAACAGTACAGGAAAACATTGTGATGCAATCTGCACATATCAGCGAAGAAATTCATATATGTGAGAAGTCAACCCGCACTGGGCCAGTGTGGTTGACTATAGCCGTCATCCCTCATGATAAGATAAGCTCTAAGCCCTAGTGGGGACGTATAGTACGCTGATGAAAATAAGTGACTTTGTTTAAATTACTTACGTCAAACTCCAAATCAAACTCATATTTGAGTAAGTTGTGGACGTACCAACACTTGCCAAACCATCGTGTGCCAGTTTTGTCAGACTCCAATCTGAACCAGTCATTGTCGGCCGCTTTATTATTCTCTACATACTGGAATATAAATAGTTTTATGCTACAATGACCAAAAGAAATTTTATATGATTATGTAATTAGTTGTGAAATCAATCATTATATAATTCGAATACATATAAGTAATCTTTAATACAGGTAATTTTATTAACATGTCTGTTAGTTTTGTATATAAAAAAGTAAACAGAAAAATGTTTTACCTTAATCAGAGCCTGATACTCTTCTTTTAATCTATTAACCCATAACTCTTTGTCTCTCGGTCCCGCCTTTGTTTTCAATAAAGGTATACTGCTAAGGGTTTTTCGGGTACTTTCGTCTACCATTATTTTATTTTATTTTGAAATTTAAAACAAAACAACATAACTCTTACTTAGAAAAGCAGATTCGGAATATTGTTTACGTATGCAGTATACGTCAATATGTTAATGACAGATGACACATGTGCAAGATTATGTGATTTTAGAATTGCCATTACCGGGGACTTTAGTATGACACTTACTCTGGTTAAAACAAAAATTCGCGAAATTTAAAGAATTCTTTAGTAGGGTCAAGTTTAGTTGTACCGAAATGTTGCTTTATCTTCTAATTACATAAGTTCATAAAAAAATATTGGTTTTTGCAAATTTATTGTGATTCTTTGTAACGTACATATGTCATCTGTCTTAAAACTGTATAGCAAGTAACTGACTCAACTGTCAATGTCACTAACAACAGTAAAAATTGTCAATAAATATAAAATATTAAACTCTTATCTTTGTTGTTTGTTATAATTTCAATTCTTCAAATACTCATTAACGACGGCGCTTTTAACTTTTTAGTACGATAAAATTTTTAGCTATTACTACACGACTTAAATAAATATATCTCCTTTTCTCCAATTATATCACTTCCTATTTACATATCTACAATGCGATCTATTAATCATTTAAAAACTAATTGAGTTGCACAGTTACACCACTAAGAATTTTAAAAATTCGCATATTCACAGATAGTTAAAATGGGATCTGAGCAATCCATGCCGCCCAAGAATCAGCCACAAAGGGCACCTCCCGTTAGACGAGGACACACTATAGCCGGTACTAATGTCCCAGGTAATATTATATAATATAATTATATTAATATGTGAAGCAAAACCTTTGTACCTCTGTTTAACAAAATCTGTACCAACCTTTAATTTATTATCAAATCTCTGTTTAACTTTTATGTAATATAAAAAATAGCTTGACCATGACTTTAACTAATATTAACCCTTTGAATGTTGGAATAATGAATACTGATATTTTACTAAACCTAATAAATGGTCTCTTCTAGATTCCCACAGAGGCGCTGATGCAACCACCAGTGGCAATAACTCTCCAGGGGCCAGTGTTTGCTCAGACTCTGAGTTACCATATATATCATACACTGTTGACCGTCCTATTGGGGGTATGTTTTTTTTATATATAGAAATTTCTTATATACATGGCCACACCTATGTGTCAGCTTTGTAAAATCGATATACAAATTACTTTGACATAATAAGACTCCAACAATATCTATAAAACCAAATAGAATACTCAGAAATTGTGCCTTACTATAGTAGCAGTATTTCTGGAATATACAAGTTTTGGTCACTATATTTGATAGATTTCTTTCTAAAGTTTACATATATCTTATTAACACCTTAGGCGCCATTTGTATCTTTTTGTCACACAGTGTCTGTAATACTGTGTATTTGAAAGTACACCTTAACACTTTAAACACTTCCGAACAAAAAATAATATTGTTTTTTTTAAATGGTCACATAGCATCTGGCATTGAGGGTGTTAAGCTGTTTCTTCTGTATTATCTTAGAACATAACACATTCAATGCCATTAACTTTCATGGTTAATTAGGAATGGATTTTTTGGCATTTGCTACCTTATAACAGAAGTGTAATTTCATAGATTCACCGAAGCATTCGTCAAAGAATCAGAGGATGGCAGAGAATAAAAAGTCTTTACTACAGAGGCGCCAGATGA
>JAODUI010000001.1:2340985-2359210 GCA_027563995.1 Papilio gigon | reverse complement strand
AGTGTGCTGTACCCTATACTGCATATGGACATATGTAGACTAAAATGCTAAATCATACATTAAAACAAAAGGGAATTAAAATGTGAAAATATCTATAAAATATGATGTGTAAAAATGCTGTGGCATCTCATTTTTTTTTTCAGCACAATTTTCATACATCGCTTACTAGAAAATTCCTTAGTAAATAGTAACATCTAATCGAGTGAAGTCGTAAACTGACTCTACTGCTTACTTATTGAAAATAATATTTTGTTCTCTGATGTTCTCATTAGGATTTGATCTCTTGCTTGGTGCACTTTGACAAATTTGACTTGAATGTCTAAAAGTAAAGGCATAAGATGTCGATATAAAATATATGCCAAAATAATTCTTAAAATTATACGGAAAGTAACATTTTTAAAAAGTTCAAGACGAAAATAGACTATGGCACATGTTTTTCTCTCTAGAATGTTTGACGGTCACCATGATTTTGGTAAAAGGCAGACAATATTTCGATGAATTGTCACAATATTTATTAGCTACGGTTTCTAGTAACCTGATAGGTTTATTGCCTGGATAATTGAGACAGCTACTTACCTTGTGCGTCACCTCCTTTACTTAGTTTCAAGTAACAAAAATTGTTTGTAATATATTAAATTGGTGAATACTGCATTGTTAATGCCTTATAGTCTTTGTAGTTTATTGATCAAGTAAGTTTTGTATTTATGATTAAGACGGGCCAGTCCTTGGTGGCGTCTCCAAACTTTCTTAGCTCTGGTCACAGCTGCGCGCGCGTGCTGCGACCACTTTTTGCCGTCGTCGCCGGCGCGGGCCAGATATTGAAATAATTGCTTTTTCAACGGCACGCCGTGCAAATGACATTCGAGATGGAGGTCGTTTTTTTACCGCGCCGTACTTACGACCGTACGAGAAGCAGAATTGATGTTGATGAAACGCTGGCTTTTATAAAAATAATATCTACTCAGTTATTTGCTGTCGCACGTTATGATGAGTCATATTGTTTTTTTTTATCGATAAAGACTGTACACCGTGTGAGGGTATGTTTAGATGGCTTATAATGACTTGGAAGTTTTTAATGTAACTACGGATGTAAGAAATCTACCGTATCTTATATTGATAATACACATTGTCATTTAAGAGAAATTAAATTAAAAAAGCACAACAAATGCAAAATGTGAGAGTGGCAATATTGGTAATATATCGGTTACATGATATTAATTGATATGTTCAAAATCATTCGTAGGTATATGCCATCACTACTTCTAATTCATGAACAGAATCTTATGAATGCGTGGAAATCTAAAAACATGATAGCAAGTTACCTATAGTACAAAAATTATGTGACACATTTTAATGTCCGTATTAAATTCTTCATAAATTTATAAAATAGTAAAATGGTTAGCGCCAGGCCGGTACTCCGCGTCGTGTCCGCCTAATGAGTGTCCGACGGTGGCGGAGGTGTGTTAAAATTTTAAATTGTTGTGTGAACTTTCACAGTCATCGGCCATCGCCGCTCCCTCGCCGAATTTATAACTAACGATACGGACTAAAACGACAACTGTTCGTAATTTTTTTTTGTTCGCTTACGAACGCCCACGGCTCGATATGCGATCGCTTCGTCGTAAATGTTCCTCAGCACGTGCTAGTCACCTTTCACTTGGACTTTTTAGATGGCATGATACTAATCTTTGTACAGTTTTATAGAGTACGTTAATTTAAAATCGTAACGTCCGTGTTGACGACACGTCTTTTCTTTACGGAAAATTATGTCAATGTTTCTAAAAGATTTCCATTATCGAATAGTCTATCCTCTGAGATACAATTATCTAGAATATTCTAGATGAATATCATGGATTGTTCAATTTAAAATTATATAAACTAAAACCAATAAACAGTGACGTAAATGTTAATTGACATTAAATGAACTTTGCTATTTATCAATCTTGTTAAAAACTTTTGTAAAGGAAATTACAGTCGTCTAGTATATAACTATTGTAAAAACTGTGAATGTACAAGATTATAATCAGTAATATATGTGCAGATATAGTACTGTAAAGGAAAACGCTTAATTGTCGATATTTTAAGTTCATAATTTGACGATATCTTCGTCCCTTCATAAACTGTACGGGAAAGGATGCGTCAGTAATGTCATTGGACTTATTATAAACGTTTTAAATTTACAAAAACTAAATATAAGAAGGTCAGACCTGTGAAAAAAATTACTTCAAACATTTCAGTTTCAGACTTTACTGAAAGAATATTTATTGTAGTTTTACAAGAACATCCGGTTATTAAATATTAAAACTTCAAGGTAAAAAATTGTTTTTGTCAAATATTTAACAAGGCAAAACAACAGGAAATACTGACAGATAAAAAATATATATATTTACAATATCCTTGATGTTTAGATGTTCAGGATTTTTTTTATAATATTATTTACATTAAGTCTTTGCTTAATTAGATTGTTAGTATTTGAACTTTCACTTTTATCTGAAAGAATATTAATTTTGAGGCGTACGTTGTAAACTCCATGCAAGCTGTACAAATCTCACATATTTTGTAATGAAACAGGTACGTTTCCCTAGTTCCGTCGTCTTGATATAATGTGTGCACTATCTGTGATCGCGACGTCAGATTTTACGGTGTAGGTAAGATGGACTTTGGAAACACATTACATTGGCCATCTGCAACAAACTTCAAAGATTAAGCGCAACGAATGAGCGAGACAATTCTCGCAAGACAAAGACTCGACTTGTTTGTCACGCGCTGTAAATATTTTGGACGGGGTTTTACGGGTCCCGTAGTTTTATGAGGCTTTCACGCTGACACCATTGTCTCGGAGATCGGCCGTCGCCTGATTAGGCATGCCTTGGCTGGGATGCTTTTACAAAAGTATATCTGCGATTTATAAGTTTTCTAAATTTGTTTATGACTTTGGCGCGCCATTGTTTTACTGACGGATACGGTTTTTTTTTTGAAGTTTTTTTTATCGACATTTCCTTTTACTTTACGTAATTATAACACGCTGGAGTGCGTATGCTGCGTAAAATCTAGGAGCATTTCAGATTACATGTTACCACGGGTCGATATTCCATGATGACCACTACCAGTCTGGAAAGATTGTAGCGACGAAGAAAAATTTACATGGTATTTTGATTAGTCGTACTAATTAATAATACCTTATTAAAGTTATCAAAAAAGTATTGAGTTGTTATTTAATTAAAGGCTTCAATGCCGTTACATGTATGTATTTATAAGCATCTTTCAATGTCAATATATGTCTGTAATAAAAAAAAAACATATCTTAATTAATATTTCATCATAACCTCTACAACTAATAGCATTAATAGGTTAGCAAATTACGTGACCGTGAACTTATAGACTCGTTAGAGCTGTAACAAGTCAGTTGTTACATGTTTCTAATTGTATATAAACGTAACCTTTTTACTACTTGTTTGAATTTGTACATTTTAAATTGCATCTCTTTATTGTCTACTAGCGTTTGTACTTCGTCAGCGTGGTATTAAAACAAAAATGTTGGACAAACTTACTCTTACATACAGTTACTTACCAGTAAAAGTCATGTCAAAATCGATCCGACCGTTTCGTGAATAACTCGGAACAAACGCGGACTTGGAGGGACAAAAAATTAAGAATTGTGTTTTAATTAAAAGGAAAGCTAGCTATAAGATATACTATATCATATTCGAGAAATATACGTTTGATTTAATTGTATAAATTCCAATAAGCTTGCTTTAATACTTACGTACTATTGGTATAATACTTTACAGGCCGTCACTTTAATTAAGGATAAAAGTTTTATAATATCAACCACATGAATACTGTTGCATTCTATTTGAAGATATCACAGATATGTGAGTGGCGGCACTGTAAGCGGAAGAGTCATGTCGTCAGTTAGATCGGATTGTTTTATCAAGTGAATTGTCCAGATGAATTTATTTGCTTTAAAAACAGCTGGTTGTTCTGTCCCGGTGCGCAAAGTGAGGCGACGACGTCAAGGCTGCGCTAGCCTCGCTGTTTGTGGAGCGTGACGGCGACGTGTTGGCACCCACGACGTGACGTCAGAACCTCCCGTCCCGCACCCCGGCCTTCACCACCACTGATACACAGACGTTAGACTCAGCCTGGTAAGTGAACTGAAGGAGGTCCGGTGTACTTGTCTAAGGATCTTTAATACCCTTTAAATGTTATTTATTTTATAACATACCCGAAAAATATTAGGATGTCGAAGTTGTAATAGCTTAAGTAAGTTAAGCCTAGTAAGGCCTAACACTGGAATCTGGTCTGTAATTCCTATCAGTATCTAAATGTATTGAAGTTAAGGGGACGGAATACCGATCTAGCGGTCATGGATTCGAATCCCACCATTCGACTATTGTCGTGAACCATATCCTAACACGAGCTTTTTCAAGCTTACCAGGAATGGTTACAAGAAGTATTAGTAAATTAACAAAAATTCTCCTAATGTTTTTATAAAAAAAGAAATTAAAAAAAAGTTAATTCAATGCGGAAGATGAAAACTTATCGTTCCGATGTCACGTGCAGCCGGCAGATGGCAGGAGGATCTTGTTTTTTTTTTTAACTACAATTAAAACTTTCATTCAATGTATACTTCGTTGAACTCATTTATAAGAACAAAACGAAATGAGAAGAATTGCAAAGCGGTTTAATAGACTTAATTCTTACGTTATTTTAATATTAAATGCTTCAAAGGTGTTTAGTTAACAGTAAATAATGAGAAGCCAATGGTAAATTATCTTTATGTCCCATTTCGATAATAGTCGCCACAAATAAACGGAGTTACCGTCGCTTATTTTCCAATGTACTATTTACCAGTTGGTCCTATTACGCAAAAACGGATCATAACAAAGTGAAAACTTCCAATAATCAGTCACATTACGCTCAGTGACATCCGTGGCTCGAACGTGAGCCCATTCGACAAAAACCGCAGCTCGAAAACACAACTTTCGAAGCAACAAAGGGGCCGTTCGTGAATTCGTGATCCTCATAATGAATTTCACCGACCGAATATAGGGTGTGTTTAAAAATAAGCGAGAGCCATCGAAGAAGCGCGTGCAAAAAGCCCGTTGCTCCAGCATCATTATGGAATTAAAGGTAAACAGGTGTGAAATTAAGCTCACTTTTTGTTCGGCTAATAGATTGCGGCGCACTTTTCCGTCCCGAGGCCCGCCACTTACGTAACACCCGACCATTAAAAATGTACGGAACATCTAAACGCCGCGTTTAAAACTATATAATTTCCCACTAAACAGACATGAGAGTTACGTCTCGTTAGAAAATCTCCTTTTTTTTTATTTTTTTTCTTTTTCGCCTACGCCAATTACGAGTGGTTACGTACCGACAAAGAGTTTTTTTGTCAGAAGCCGAACGTTTGATTGATGGTCGATTATTTCGGATATGATCTAAAGACGTTTCCAAATTATTATGTTATGTGATAGCAATAATTTTACCACGCGGTTGTTCGATCGCATCACGACTACTGGAACACTACTCATTTTATTACCTTTATTATGTACATTACGGTAGGAAAAACGTAAATATTAATAAAGAATAACATTTTGAAATAGTGGTTGCTGGCGACTACATCACCTTATAAAAAAGTAGCTGAAGTTACCCCCGCACAACCAGCTTTCTTCTAAAAAAAGTTAGTTAGAAACAACGCAAATACAATGGTGTTTGCGAAATACGACTTTTTTGCTTTGATAATATATACAAATGCACCAATAATAAATGTTTGGATTTTAGTTTTTTAATACAGTAATGACGTGTCGTGAAGTATTTAATTTTTATAATATCATTTTTTATCGCTTATATAATGCAAATACAAGTGGAAAGGAATAGTTACTGACGTAAATTCCGCAAAAGTCTACCTAGATCGTTTTGTTCGTTCCTTATGTACTTTAAATGGTTAGTGCTACAACGTTTGTACGTACATTTCTAAGCTAAACTCATATTAACAGCGAAACGAAATATTATCAACATTGTTGTAGTACAGGGTGTTGTAATATTCACTATCGATGTTAGTTTTGTGTTAGGCAAAGCTTTTCTTGTGCCCGCTAACCTAGTGCGATATTCGATGTATCATTTTACGTATTATTATTTAAATTTGGACTTTATTTGCACTACTGTAAGGTTTAAACTTGCATTGTATTACAATTTATCGGTGAGATGATACGTAGTTTGTGTCTACTGTTTATTTATTGCGAGTCATAACGATCAAAAGGTCAGTTTAGTAATGCAATGCATTCTAAAATGTATTCTATTGCGTAACGTTTAAAGTTTAAATTAGCAATAATATTGTATGTCGGTTACTTGCTACTTAATACCGATACGGATAGGAGTGACAGAAGAGTCTTGAGGTGTACCGTTAACTTGACCGTATAGAAAATTAATTCGGTGGATGGTGACGTCAGAAGGTGTAAAGACATTGTGGTAGGTGGATGTCTTTAGGAATCAGCCTAATTAATTAAAGTTTCAATTTATACAGATGAAAAATAGTTAAAGAATACAAGGATATCATTTCCCGCTGAACGGACTGCAGGTGAGGTCCTAGGATGACAGCAACGGACGAGTAAACGCAGCGTGGGTATGCCCCCCGTAAGATGGACCGATGATCTGGTCAATTTGCAAATATCCTGGATAACGGTGACCAAGGAACAATCATCATGGTGATCTTTAGGGCAGGTCTACGTCCAGCGGTGGATAGAATATGGCTGATATGATATCATCAATTGTGGCAAACTTCAATTTAAAAACTTTATTTTTGCGTATTATGTTAATATATGTATTTTAAAAATAAACATTACATGTTGGTAGGTAAGTGATAATGGAATGAATTAACATAGTTTTCGTAATTCTAAGACGTGTTAATAATGAAAGGTGATTTGAATTGTTATCATGACCACTAACTAAAAACTTATACTAAATACTTCTGTAAGCACTTGAAGTTTTCAACTACAACTTAAGTGAGTAGGCTTCTCAACTTCCTTGCTTTTGTAAATAATAAAACAATTAAATGTAATTAACACAGTATTTAAAAAAAAATGTATGAACATTTTAACGTCGTTTTTTTTTTTCATTTATTTAAATCAATATACAAGTTTCGTGGCCCGTACCTTGTTAAATGTCCTTCCTTCTTAAACGTAAAAAAAATAATCAAAAAGTTAGTACGTAAGTTATAGAGTTTGTTACAATATAGTTGCTATTCCGTTTGTTTTTAAATAACTTTTAGGGTAGATAAACATTGTCATTACAGCAGAGCGTGGACCTCTCGGCGCCGGCTCGTCTCATCCATATTTTAAGTGCACTTGAGATACGTCACAGGCAAAACGTATACGCTGGGTATTTGTAATTTGCCTAGGAATATTGTAAAAACTCGAAAAACATTCTCACCAATTGACGACTTATATTAGGCACTTTTAAATAGTACGTTCATTGGTTATTGTCTTCAGTGTCCATCATCATCATCATCAACAACCCTTGTCTGCCCACTTTTGGACATAGGCCTTTCCCAGTGTCCATCATTTCATGTCAATAGAAATTTGTATAACATGTCAATTTTTGTATTAATTCAATCGATCTGTAAATTGCCGAGGCACTTTATGAAAGGTCGGAATACACGATTCACCGGTGACACGCTGAACAAACACTTGGCATCTCGCTTCACGACACCGAGGTACGACCGATGGGTTTGTTTTAATTCCGTTACAATTTATCGAAATATTTCAATGACCATGACTCATAACTTTTACTAATAACAATACATTTTAAGCATTTGGTATAAAAAAAAACTAAACATCTATTTGTTCTTTATAATTTACGCTACAGATTACGAAGAAATTTTTGTTGGATATATTATCAAGACACCGATGTGTTACCAAAAAAACAAATGAAAATCCTTTGGTAAATACGAGATTGTTTTTGTCATTCTAAATTAAAGCTTGATTATTGAAACGTCGATTTTAATGCTATTTAAATCCTGAATCTTTAGTTTATTGGAGCAGTAAAAACATATGAAATATTATAAAAGTTTGACATCAATTATAACTTTATGGTCGTTGTATTAAAATGACCAAATCGATATCCGTGTATTTCTAGTAAACTGTCCAAAACTATTAAATAAAAATGAATGCGAGATCGGGCCAGATAGGCGCAATCCGTGTCGACATTATTTGTTTTTAATTATTCAGGGGCCCGAGTCCGCCCCTGGCTAATGACTCTATCTCGCCCGATTTATGACCCGCTCCCGGCCCTTTTGTTTTTTATAATTCCCGCCTATTTGATGCTTGATTGAGAACATACTAGTTTCCTTGAAATATTATTTATTCAGGACCAATTTCATGCTATTAAAGTATTAAATATTCTAACAATATTTGATAAAAAAAAAAACTTTAAACAAAAAATGTCATAAGAGTACATAGGTTTGAAGTTACGTTTTTGTTAGTTAAATATCTTCCAAAAACATTCTCATTTCGCAACGAAAGAGCTGCTTCAGTAGTGACGTCACTGCGCCCCTAATAAATGATATCACTTAAATCTAGTCCATATCAGTAGTCGTGGCGATTTCTTTAAATAGTGACTCATTAGAAATAACTCAACGTAACGTTATCGGGGGCCCGCTTCAAACCTTTTAGTGTTTCGTTACCGCGATGGAAGCACGCTATCGATGCATTACGAATAACTATGTTATTATGCAATTTACCTCATATGAACTTCGATTAACTTTTAAAATTCAATTATGATCAAGAATTGTTTGTTTCTTGTATTTAATATAGCATTACATAATCCACACGTACAAACAAACTTATTTCAATTATTCAATCTTCCATTTCTTAGAATCTCAACCGGATGTTGACGAGTGGCAAGGATTATTTAACTCTAGGTGACTGATCTATGACTCACTTTGTTTACCTTTTTAATGTTATCAAAAAAATCACAATTAAGCTCGCCATACACGGACAGCTTCAAGCAGTTTGCAACGGCAACTTCAGTAGTTAACGCTTGACATACGCGAACGTTAGTTACTGCCGCATACAGAATTCTATCGGCAGTTACTTAGTTGAAATTTTAAATTGTAAACTTCACATCATTGTTAGTTCATCACATCCCCACCGAGGGAAGCGAGTCTCCCCTATCTCCGGATTGACTAAACTATAGTATATCATTATAGTCCTCTAAGAGCTGGTTGACTTCAACTCTTTCAATCATAGTATGAGTACGTTGCACATCAATATTTTCTATACTGCAAGAATCCTTAGCGTCGGTGGCGCAGTTGTTAATCGCTTGACCGGACCGGACCCTACTCGACATTGTCCAGGTTCGATCCCCGCCATGTACCAATGTGTTTTTCCATTTTCGAATTGCATATGTAAATTATTCGAAGCTCTTACGGTGAAGGAAAATATCGTGATGCAACCTGCTCATATTCGGCGAAGAAATTCAAAGATATGTGTGAAGTCAACCAACACGCACTGGGCCAGCGTGGCTGATTATGGCCTAGTCACCCCCTAATAATACGGTAGGCTCCGAGCCCCTCGGTGGGGACGTATAGTGAGCTGATGATGATGATGATGATGATACATTAAATAATTAAATAGCGCTATAAGGCAATGTAACCACAATACTGACAATAGTTTGCGTCACTTACTTGAGCGAGAGAGAGAGAGGCAAAGACAGAACCGTTAAATGTGAATTTCAGCACCAATTAGATTTATATTGTTGGGATAGTGTAGTCGGTACGGATGTCTCGAATTGTTTTACACGACACTGGAATGTCTTGCATTCCGATAGCGGGTGCTGCGTCGCAGGGTACGGAGGGCGGGGGCGAGGGCAGCGAGGAGCAGTGCAGGCGCCCCGCCGGGCTCCGGGCGGCGGAGACTAGGTCGGCTGTCAGTTAATCAGAGCCCGAGGACAGGTCCCGTAGTGTGCACGCTGCCTCTATATACTGGCCGATAAAATAATTGATTGTAATAGAGGGAATTGCAGAACAAAGGAAAATGAAACGTACTTGTTATTTAATAGTAAGAAAAATTACAAATACTAAGCAGATTGCAATTTATAATGAAGCTGATGTGCAAGTGGTGGTGGGCGGGACTTCGCTGCCGACTGCTCCAGCTCCTCGAACTTGTCTCGTTTAGAAACTACTTATTTATCCATTCGTATATATACATACGTGCAAGTGATAACATCTTGTTAAATTAAAACACATTGTTGCAACTGCATCGGCAGCTTCAGCAAGTCCGGCGCACGTTTGGTTCGACACGAGAGACAAAATGCATTAGGGCACATGTTGAGAGTTTAGCGCCGGTCTGTCTAAGCGCGCACAATAACTCAGCGGCTTGCGGAGCACCGGGCACTAGGCACCAAGTACCAGGCACAAGACACATGGCGGTTGTACGTGTCTCCGTGCTCACTTGACTGGCGCGTTGCACGGAATTTGTACAACAAAATTGTTGTGTAGAGATGCAGTTAGGGAGGGAACGAGCACGCCCTGTCTTTCCATTCTCTCTGCTTTTATTCGGCTGGAACATTACAGCGCCGAGGTTCACTCGGCAAATTCGCTTTTATCCCTGGGGCGGTGTGATGCTGGGTTTCTTGTGAGAGTGATAAATGTGCATGTTGGTCGTAGCCGCGCCCGAGCGAGCCACTGAATTTGATATTTGTTTCATTTTAATAACATTTAGTGCAGTGTAGACTTTGACTTGAGATTTAAAAAAAGAACAGCTTGGATTTTATCTGATTTGTTACTCTGCTCGTCGTATTATAGGAAAATAATCGAAATAAATGTAGCCTCGTCGGCCTCGTAGCTAAATGTTTATTAACTATAAAATACGAGGTCGCAAACTTCAGCTACGGCAATAAAACCAAAGTAAAAATGTACCTGTAAAGGCTGATTAGCATTTTAAAGATGCGGAATAATAATTTTCCGTTGGTTATGTAAATTTGTCGAGCAAGTCTTGTTCACAAACATTTTATATAAACGAAATGTATGGAATACTTTCTTGACTGAGTTCGCCCGCCGCCGGCGCCGCTGCTGCTCCGCGGCCTTGCTTGGGAAAGAAAAGACTAAAAGGCAAACGAGCCGCGACTTCGCAACAAACGCAAAGCAGCAAAAAGATTTATTTGATAGCCGCGGAGATAGTATCGACTTTGTCGTAAGGTTTATGTTTCTGAGACGTACGTCCGACGGCGCACAACAAAACAAACGTTAAGGAATTGTTACTTGATCTGTCATATATAATAATATAATGAGGTAAATAAATTCACTTGATTCATTGACACATGTCTCATACGACTGCATTAATTGTTGCAGTAATGGATCAATAAACACTAATTAGGTTCAATTAAGTATGATAAGGCGCGAGAGGGAGCGGGGTGGTGGTGGTGGGGGGGGGGAGATGATGTCATCAATATGATAGCGGGTATTGATTGCGCCGGACGGCGTGTCTCACTCCTATTACTGACTAAGTGCGCCTCCGCCCGTCTGCTTACTCGGTGTTTGTTTGTTTGCCCACACACTGAATTATTAGTGGAATTCTAGCACCCCCAGATTGTAATGTAGTCATTGTTATAGCAGCTTGTCAGTAAATCTCCGTAGGCCGATACTCGTTAGTTAACGCTTGTAAATAGTTTAGAGTTCTTCAATACGTTATGAAAAATATTTGAAATGTTGCTTCTTAATACAGATGAACAAACCTAATATGTGTCAACTTTAATGAAAATATAATTTTCCCGCGAGTTTGAAAACGTTTCGAAATTTAGTCCCCGTACTTGGCTGTTTGTAACTCTTTGGGATGCTGTAGTACTGAACGAGGTGATTGAGATCGCAACTTTTCTGCAATAACCTCGTAACCTGCACGCCTCGCGCGTCGACGGCGCCGTCGCTTCGCACTTTTTTTCGCGGCCTTTTGAGAAGCGCCACCAGCTAATTGCATCCCAACGTAGACATTACACACGTTGCGTGGCAACCGAGCTCCTAAGCAACAATGTATCCGTGCAGGATTTATTGTCTTTTACATTTGAGAATTTGAAAAGGAGGTTTTCTCTTTCAGTCGTATGACACGCCGTGAACAAGGTAAACATAAGAATATCAAAATAATGTAAAGAAAATTACTTAAACCAAATCTAAATTTCGCTTGCTTTTTGATTCGCTTTGCGAGATACTCTAAAAGTATGGCAAGAGCTGTAACTGCTTCCCCCATCCTAAGAATACGACAAAATTCCTCTTAAATGAAGACAATATTTTAGTGGTAGTGCACGTGTTACGAGGCCTGCACTTTGTACAAACGACTTTCACAGTTTACAGCAAATGGCGCACGAATAAAATTGTCCCGCTGACTTACAATTGGCGCGTGACGCGACGCCAGCGCTCTCCTGCGCCCGCTCGCCAATTGCTCACGGAGGAATATTTTAAAGTAATTCCTGTTCACGTTCCTTTAAAAATTCGATAGATTTGAAGTCTTTTCTTATACAAGAAAAGGGGCAAAATAACGGTGGGATCACGAGGAGATAATCGACGCTCATGGACACCAACTATAGCAGAGACACCAAATATACGTACGGCCTCCGAGAAAGAGGGACGTGCCGCGACGCGACGCTGCACCGTTGTCAGCGAGGCGATAAGGCGATTCATTGCAAGCAATGCGATCATTAAATTAACCTAAAAGTTAATTAAAATAGTTAAGGATAGCTTAAAGAATCTCACAAATTTGATTCTATGACTGGAAAATACAGAACGAGTGCTCAGCAACGTGGGGATGCCCGTACGTGCTGTGCTCAGTAGCAGCAACACGCCCGGGCTGCTCGCTGGCAGTATTGCATTCCAATGCGGCTTTCAATCAAAACACGAGCTGGGCAACTCTTGTTCGCTTACGGGTTTCTATTCGAGTCATCGAGCCTGCGTAAATTACTAATTAACAACTTGTTCGTGACATTTTTCTGTCAAGGATTAACAATTATTTAATGTGCGGAATCAAAACACATATTCATTCGAATACGACGGCGCATAAAATTTAAGTTACGAGAAAACTATGGCGACGTGTTCCGAGTCGCCGCGACACTGACATGTCTGTATGTGCGTCCCTCTACGTTCCCTTGTTGCTTTCAGTTATTTTGAACTCGATGTTTCCCTTGGCAAGTGTCCCGCTTGATTAATTAGTACCTGTGGAGGTTTCGCTCTCCGCCGCGCCGACTATATTACAATCGTCGGAAATCTAGATATGAAACTAAAACGCGTCACCTGAACAATGAACAATGCTGCATGACAATGAAGTTAAACCACTTTTTTGAGTCTGATTTGCGTCGCACGCCCCCTGTTAATAGTAACCGATAAAAAGCAAATTTGATTGTGACACAGAAATGTGCCTTTGTGTTTGTTTGTTGTTTTGAGTCGGTTGGTTTTAGTAAGTATGTTTGAAGACGATTCTTCCCGGGGAATGGGTTGGCAAACAGGTCGCAAGGCGCGCGGGGCGCTAGGCGGGGGCGAGGGGCGCGTGCGGCCTGTTTGCCTGCTGCTCAAAGAGCGACATCGGATTCAGGGATTGCCTTCACGTCGCTCAAGATTGCTTTTAAATTTACAAATGTTTGCATTTAATTTAGTTTCTACTTGGAATTGAATAATGTGGACTTTAGGAAAAAATCCTTTACGGCGCTCTAATTCTCAATTGCTTTAAATGACCCTGTAAGTGCATCAAACGCACGAGGAAGAGTGACTTTACGAGCGTGTTCATCACGAACGACGTGCTCTTTATTCAAACATTTCCGTTGCTGACAACGAGCTGGAACACTAAACTACTTCTTAGTGTTTAACTTAAGATTTATATGGACCAGAGCTTAACACCTGTCAATATAATAAAATGATCAGTAAAATTTGCCGTATCCACTTGTGTGGCTTACTTAAGAATGACGTCAACTTTTGCAATAACGTAAGAACATTGTTGTCCCGGTGCCGCTGGCGCGCCGCCAGATAACATGAATGCGATCTTTTCCAATGCAGATATCCTGATGAAATTTTAAACTTTTATATCTCATCTTGTCAATTTAAATATGTTAAAACCACTTTCATGTCTATTAGGTCCGGGAGACTATCCTTTCATTGAAGAAATGTCAATGAAATGTGAGTTTACCCGACAGACGTTACTATGTTGTTCAGTTCATGCAAGACCTGCGCGGCGATCATGACGAGGACTCCGGGGACAGGAAAACGTAATATTTTCTACAGCGACACAACTACTGTTTCGAGTCAAATCAACAATATTTAGAATAAAAGTGAGAGTTATTCAAAATCCCAAACCTTTAGTAGATATATATGTAATACGTTCAGGGTGTTACTGGGAAAGCAACAACGTTATTATATTTAATTGAGCAAAAAGTATCCGTAAAAAGTCGACAAAGGACACGAATTCAATAGTACAAGAGTAAGTAGGAAAGGAAACACTTCTCAGTTCGACGCTGTTCCAATATTTACATCATTTGGAGGCATCGTTGTCTCGCCGTGTGCCGTGCGTGCGGGACAAGCAGCAGGTCCTCTACCGTTAGTTCTGTGCAACAGGCGAGAGCCAAATAACAAACATCTTTTCCGACCTCAGAAACAATCCAACAAACATCTTTATTGTTTTTAACATTGTTAGTAGCATCAACTTAGCTAGAATGGGAATGCCTGAACTGCGGCGTGCTTCCGAAACGGAGAATGCGCTTTGACATTGATCACTTTAACATCATGAAATATTCGGTAAAAAAAAAATCATAAATATGCTCGATCAGATATAGGAAAGCGTTTGTGTGAACTTGCCACAACCCGACTGCAAACAGAAGACCAGAGGTAACAAAGTCCTGTTGAACCTTTACTTGAGATAAATGTGACTTACGTTATAAGTGTGTACAGGCGACATCATTATTATTCATAGGCAATTTACTTGTAAAAGAGCAATTTCTTACGAGGATTAAGGGAAGCAGTTACAGGACATTGAATACTCTGTCACATTCTGAAAACAATGTTATAGTCGACTTGGAATAAATCTCACACGTATTTGTCTGACGCTTCACTAACAATGCTTGAGGTCGACGTGATTAAGTATCAAACCAAGATCTGTTCTATTTTGCGGTAGTTTGGAACGAGTTTTGCTAGACCAGCTCTCGCCGGATAGCTGCATTGTCCAGCTGAGGTGAAGGTTGGCACAGCAGATAACATTGAGATTCATCGAAACAGTAGCGGGCATGGCCGCAATGTATGGAAGAAGCGTGACGTCGGAAGACACGTAAGATAAGAATTTCTTCTCACCAAACACACAGATACCTAAATGTAGACTAGCACAAAGTAAATAAAATTTATGTGGTTTGAAATTGAGTTAACGCAAGCCAACGGAAGAGATATGTAGCAAAGTAGGGAAAATGATACGGCTATTACAAGATTCGAGCGGGTTAATAACGTCGATAAGGAATTGGCCGCTTTCATCCCGCTGCCGTTGCCGCGGCTGGCTGGGATCGATCAGGCCTCGCGCCTGGCAGCCCGCCAGCCGCGCCAGTCACCTCTCTAATTACACCTAAGTACCCGACACATTCAGCGTATTATGTAACCACGGCTTTATAAACCGAACTGCCGCTGCATTCCTATCTCGCTACACTAACACCTGCCTAGATTTGCTCAACACTTCTTTGACTCTTATTTTTGATATCATATCCATTTATACTTCGTAATTAAGTTTTAATTAAATCACGGAAAACATTTTGATGTATGTCACTTTATATGTTTTATGGGTGCGATATTGTCGTTGCACTGACGTTTATTGCTTATTCTGAGTAATGATGCCCCAGATGATGATTAGAATTTGAAGTTAGTAAGAGTGCCTCGCTGCTGCTGGCCGCCGCTCGCCACCGCTCGCCGCCGCTCGCCGCCGCTCGCCGCCGACTCTGCTGCCCCGCGAGTGCCGGGGCTTACGACACGGCGGACACGTGTCCAACGATACAGACGATCGACTGTGTTGTGTACACTATGTGAAGTTATGGTACTGACTCATCATTCGTTATTTCCAATTACTACAGAAAAAAACTATTTATTTGACAACAAGTCTTAAAAAAATAATCTAAATATCACAACAATTTGTAATGTGGTGAAGCTGCAGCACCGCGCTACGTCATATAGAAAGATAAACTTATTTCATTATCAGACGATTTACGTCAACTTGGTCGCGCGCCAACTTTTGCGCAAACTGCTTGCGATGTTAATATCGTTTAATTCAGTAACATTATCTACCCAAAAATATTTATTCCATTCATTTATACGCCAGATACTGATTTCCTACTGTGCAAAAATATTTTCATTTTCATATATCGAGAGATGTAACGACGAGGCAATCGTGGCGCTGAGCGGAGGGCGAGAGCACCTCGCTGCTACCACGGGTTTTGTCAAGCTCATATTATTTCTAACACTACCGCGCCTTCTGCTGGCGCGCGCGCCGGTGACACGCTGCTTTTATTTCTTTTTCTCGACGATTATTCGTCACTCACTCAGTCGTCTCTACTTTTAAACATCTACATTAAATAATAAAAACAGTGCCGTCAAATTAAAAAAAGACGACAGCACTAGAGTTGCTGTAACGAAGCCTCTTGCAGTCCTGTGACCTACTTCACAATATTTTACAATTAAAACTGCAATGAGCACTGACCGTGATTCTTTTGAGCTGCCTCTTGCCCTTATGCCAAGTTAGGAGAGCGGGCGGGCGGCTGCCGGCGGACTCGCAGGCCACCTCGTAGCGGCGCTCCGCCGTCAGCTCGCCTCCCTCGCCCACCTGCGCCGGCCGCCGGATCTCCACGGTGAGCGGCCGCACTGCAATACCAGCCGTCTCATTAAACCGCTTTGCGAATGAAGCACTTGAACCGTTAAACCACCGCTCCCGCCTTTGTTGCGCTCTCAATTGCTGCTGCTGCTATTGTCGGAGTATCATTTCGTAATTGAATACATGTCGAGAGCTGGCTTTTTACACGTACACTTTGCCAGCGATACGTCTAGTCGCCGTGCGATACCTTTATAAGCAAAGTCATGTAGGCCAGGCGGCGCGCTCTGCCCTCATCAGGGACAGGACAATTTGAATCTGCAATTATATTCAAAGTCCTAAAACATTCCTTGTTGGAGTTATGCAACATTTTCAAAGTAAAAACAAATTTATTCAGTACAGTTGACTTTCGTATTCACAATATATCTATTTATTAGCTCTCCATTGCGTCAATTTACCAAAGGTTAGGAAGCTGGAGGAGCTCGGTGCAGTCTTGTAATAATACATGCTAAGAGTACTGAGCGGACAAAGTTGGAGATGGATGGATGGACTAACGGAACATGTCGAGCACTAGCGAAAGCTCCTTGGGCGGCACGAGGTGCGAGTTGGCGGCCTGGCAGGTGAACACGGCGGCGTAGTCGGCGCGGCGTACGGCCGGCCACAGCAGCCGGTTCTCGATCACGTCGCCCGTGTTGTGCTCGTACTCCTCGTCCACCAGCACACCGTTTACCAGCCACCGCACCGACGGCTCTGGACGTCCTGCCACCAGACACACCGACTAAGTAATCTCATAAAGAATCCGCGACGACCAAAGTGCTCATGTCTTTGTTCAAGTCCACGCACATGTTGTACAGTATTTATTGATTACGCTACTGAAATAGTTACAAGCAAAAAATCCCAGTGGTTTATTTAACGTTATTCCAAAAAGAAACTTGGCAACATTATCGTCCGTCATCGGACATCCGTCAGTTCGACAGGAATTACTTTTTGCGAAGCGTCTCTCCGCCGCTGGCCTCAATCAATGTTTCGATTATGTAAATTCCCATCCCCGGGGTCTAATCTTGTTTTGATATTTATTCAAAAAATATCGACTTTACTTTTACGGCGTTTGATAAAACAGAAATATTTGTTCGTTGTCTTCCCTAAGAATATAAAACATGGCGTGTTGTTAAATAAATCGACCAAGTTATTTGTTGTTCCAACGATGTATTGGTCTTTACTTTTACCGAAATTGTTAATCGCCGCAATGTTGTGAATGAGTGTAAGTTTGTGTGAAACAGATCAGTCACGGACCTCCCAGCACCCGGCAGGTGAGCAGGACGTCGTCGCCCTCCTCGCGTTGCCGGCCCGTCGACACAAAAAGAAAACAAAAGAAAAAAAAAGTGGACTATCCAACACAAATAATTCCAAACAG
>JAODUI010000001.1:2317207-2327439 GCA_027563995.1 Papilio gigon | reverse complement strand
TTAACATTGTTCAAGTTTGATCCCCGCCATGTATGTATGTGTTTTTCGATTTTCGTATTCATATGTACATTATCCGATGTACCGATCTCCCCAGTTCCGGCCGCTGTCTCCGTCTCATCAGGCCTATCTTGGAAGCGAGCCTCCCGCAAATTAAATAGTAATGTGCGACTTTGCATGCGTCGTCCGAGATATGAATGTTAATTGGACCAGCACAACGCTACTTTTCTTAATTAAAACTTTTTAAAAGTTTTATAAACGAGATTTAATCTGAGATAAATAACTCAGTAACTATGTTACAACAGATATATGATTTCGAGTTTCAAACACAAAATTTGTGTGAACGCACAGGACAGGAAATGAGAAATTATATTTACTCAGACTGACAATGTATTTTATTTTCATATATTTGTTTTGGAACGTTTTAGTATTTTGGTAAATGATATAAAATTATATTTTTAATCTGTAATTTTATGGTTTATGATTACAGTCTATTATGAGTAAAACTGTTCAGATAAATTTATTATAATATCCCATTTTCATGGATTTCCACTAAACAAACACCATCATATTTCTTGATCATAAAATCAATGGTATATATATGTTTAAATATTTATGTTTCATATACATGTTAAAGCCTCGTCTTTTATATACTTATATAGGTATACAGAGGTAATATAAAATTTGGTACAAGCTTATCATAAACCTAAAATACAGTAATTCTTAAATATTATTTGGTAGTATTTCTGTAATGGTTAAACATGGATAGAATACACAGAAACGGATTAGGTGAGTTTGTTTTAAACATTGTAGACCTCTGAGTACAAGTGTTGAAAGTCTTTTGATGAGCTTTCATATCAAACTAAAAAAACCTTATTTACATTAGGAATAGGTTAAATAATCGATTACATATTGAAAATTATTTTACAATCTAGTCATATTATAACAAAGTTACGTATATTTTTAACAATTAGAAAAGTGTTTTAAATAATTTCTGTTAATTCGAAATTATCACTTATCACGTAATTTAAAATGTAAATCGCGCAACAGTGAAATGTTTAGTTGCATTACAAAGTTCTACCTTTACTTAGGTAACTGTTAAAAGCAGAAGCAAAAAAAACAAAATATGAACTTATTTTATAAGTGTGAGTGTAACCTTACACAAGTATATAATTCTAATAAGAACGTTTAAAATTGTACGTGATAAAATGTAAATTGGTTATCGTAATAGCCAAAGGTTTAACACTCTAATTTATAGTGTAATTTTACTACCAGTTAAACAGTATTTACTTGATACATCCCTGTGTTTACATACTTATCTGTACATAATATCACATTAGTATTTCCTTACAATGTTGCGGGACAAACATTGTAAAGTATATCTACATACAACTTAATTATAAACTTGTTACAAAAGAAATATCTAAACGTAAATATCACTGAAACGTGTCACAATGAGCCTACATCGGCGTTACTCTACAAGTATGCGGTGCGATCAGCTGACCGACAGCGCCGTTCCATTCAGAGCGTCCGTCACAGGCACTGCGTGCGCACGAGCCTAATTCACACAATAAAGCACTAAATGATAATTTTTCCGCGAGGAAAACACTCGTTTTCCGCGACTAAGCGTGCGAGCGTGTCGCTCCCGATGCCCAGACTAAACGCGGTCCGTGAAAAAGCACCGCCACAACGCCGACCGACAATGGAAAGCGGTAAAGAATCATAATAATAACAATGACAACAATGTGAGATGCTATAATAAAGAGCCGCGGCATTGTGCTAGGCTCGGCGCTCGTTCGAAGGGTCGCGCCAGATCGATACGCGGCGGATTGTCTGCGGATGGCGTGCGTGGGCCTTTGTCGGCCCTGGCCGCCGCGCTCGGCCGCCCTGTGCCCGGCGCCCTCCAGCGCCCGCCAGCGCCCTCCAGCGCCCAACGGCTATTCATCGTCGCTGCGCCCGCTAATCAGCTCATTCAATCCTAACCATCCTAGTTCACAGAACAAATCAATTATGTCACCTTTTATATCGTATCTTATTCGTAGTGAATGTCATAACATATATTTAGATTTTACTAAGATTTGTTTTTACCTTTCAATAATTATTAACATTTACAAAGCCGAGTCTTTTTAAAAGAATTGGTTCTGACTGGAATACACTTCCGCTTTTATCGAGGCTTTTAAATATTAAGAGTTTGGTGTAATGCATTATTAGCAGAAATACTAACTTTTAAACTTCTCGATTTCATAATTAGAACGAATCGACGAACGTTTCACATCTTATTCTTATTTTAAAAAACAAATAAGGCGCGGATTCCAATAAGACAAACGTGATACGTCGGACTAAATTTTGCCGGAGGTGCGAAGTGGTACTGGATGATAAAACATCCGACTTTAATGTAATAATCTGTCGATCGAGCGTTATCATTAGTTCGATCGCGCACACCTCCCGCCGCTTCGCAGATTGCATTCGCCCACTCTCATACTGTGGATATTACTCCACTCACATACGGCTACTCCGCTTGTTCTGTTACCACACTAACACATTTCACATTTCCTCGCTTGATTACGTATTCTAGAGATCCATCTTATATTATCTTCAAATATTTCTCAACGCAAATATAACATTCGATCCGTTCCTAAATTAACTTAATATTTTGTATTGACAAGCATTTTTTTATAGCTGTGTCGAAGTAATTTATCTACCTATACAATATTGCCACGAAAATCGATTAAAGAATAATTAATAATTAACAATTGACTGTCCTTTCCAATTATTAAATTTTAGAAAATACTTGCAACTATTAATATGACTTATGTTTTAAACAGTTTGAGAAATATATCGTGGGTCACATCCAGGCTAAGCATGACGCTGCCGGTCGCAGCGGTCGGCGGGAAGACAGGGGACGCCCCGCGGCGCGCGTCCATCAGCGCTGCGCGCGCGCACCGCAATTAAACTCGCTATCGGCCCATCGGTTAATCCAATTATGTAACTGCAGCTAACACTCGCACTTGTCTTTGATCAATAATTGACTGATAGAAAACTTAATGACAATCATTTGTTTGCGAACGTAATTCTAATCTACGACGTATGCATTATACGGAATTGGTAAAGGTAATTTGTCAAACGCCTGACATGATTACTAATATTGTCATAGTATGAAACATGTTGTTTGTAGTTTACGTCTTACGATATTTTATGTACTCTGTTGCAACACAGCGCTGTAGCGAAATATTACAAATAAGGACACTTAGCAGTAATTGCTAATTAATTTATTGGAACTGACGACACGAACTTCGAAGTTCCTCACAGATATTATTAGAAATAAACAAACATTGACCCTGAATTGAAACTGCTCTTATTTTCTGTCATTGTTGTAAACTGTAGCCTAGATAACGTTCTAAGATGCATACCTATTGTGGATGTAAACGCGCAGCTATATATATTTAAATTTAGGTTTGTTCCAGTCTTCCTACCTAGAATTGATTACTCGAGCATTTTTATTATTATGTTGGAAGATGATTGTGTAACAAAGAGTTGGATACAAGTAAAGTACGTGAGCAACGTGATAATGACTAGACGAAGTCTAAAATTTGAAATGTAACCGTTAATTTACGCCGCCATTTTTAATTAAACGCGATGACTAAGTGCGGGGATCCATCACAGTCGGCACTCGATGCCGATCTATTATTAATTATTATTTTGATCGATCACGCTTCGTCTTATTTCATTAAGGATCCGATGTTGTATTCCTTTCTTTTTTTTGTGTCGGAATCATTAATTGTGCAGTTTGTAATCGTTTTTTGGTATTACGAAAGCATTCCGATAGACTATACTGTGAAGATGCAATTTTGTTAAATATGTATTTATTAAATAACATCATACATACTGGTTGCAGTTTCTTTTTATTAGTGAGTATGTATTCTTGACTTGTTGACGTAAGTTTAATGGCTGTTATTTTCGTTATTTATTTGGTTTTGTTAAGAAAGTAATAAGAAGCCAGTTAGATCATTCCGTACTGAGATAATTCGTAACTCGTACAAACATTTCTTAGTACTCAGGTAATTTCATCTCGGATTACCGATCACGAGATTGGGTAATATCCGTCGAAATTAGAGGTGAGTTTATCCCTCGTCGAATAATTCGTTCCCGGGCTGTAAGGGAACATTATCCTTACGGCTCAACGACTTTTCGCAGAAATCAATAATCCTCAGCTTTTTTAAAGATATCCTCAGAGAAACAAATACGTTCGTATCCCGGCCCAATGTCTGAATCAAAGGTGCCGCGGATAAGCCGCTGTTTTTTTCTATGTTCGTGTAAAATTTGAAACGTTTTCGATTAGACTAAAGATTTAGTAGCGACTACAATATTCGGTGTTAACTGAACAATGGGCTTCCGGGTACTGCGACTTGAGCACAGATCATATTTTACATGGGAATTATTTTAGTAAATTTTGTTTGTAAATAATGAAACATTTTTAGACGTTGTTATCAGGTCATAAACGTCTCCAACCATGCTCTACCCTGTTAGGGGTGACTACGCTATAGTTATGGCTTAATTCTGATAGGTTGAGTTCGCACCTATCCTCTCTTGACAGATATGTACAAGTGACTTCAAGATTCAAGACCTTAAACGTTTTAAAACGACTTTGTTAATTCTAAAAAAACTTTCTATTTAAAGAAATTAGTTTGTACGTCGTAATAATGTAAGATACGGATAGTAGTGAGTGGTATCGGAATATCAGAGCGGAAGGTATTGTCGATATCGTGAAGCAAGTAACACCTACGTGAGGTCAGCACTTTTTGCGCGGCGGAGCGATCGCGGTGCGATACCCGCGACGTATCGATCCTATCGCGGTGACGAAGCTTTATCGATAATTCCAACAGTCCGAGTACTGTCCAGTTTACTAAGCGTACGACGTTTTAAAGACATTTATAATTTATTTTTATTACAAGAATATATTTAAAAAATGAACTAAATTTAATTAATACCAACATTATTGAATAAGAAGAAAATATATGGAAACAAAAACTATTTTAATGTATTCATAATACTTTCGTAGTAATGTATAAGAAAAATTACAAACGTGATAGTCTTCTCATTTCCCATAATATACGGGGTTGAACTGAATGATAACAAATTAGTTATATTAATAAACCATTAACTCTAACAAGACCTTTTATTAGAGGGCCGTTTGTAATGAATTACGACGACTCATGCCGACATAAGGTATTCCAACAATTTCCATTCTGTTGATACGATCAAGGTGTTTTTTTTTAAAGAATTGCTACTTTCGAAGAAAAATTAAAAATAAAAATTATTCTTACAGATTTAATTAACCAATCAATAGTGAGAGCTTATTGTAGCAATATAAGCTAACAAAATTCGATTTTGAAATCAAATAAATGGTAAATATAAAAATGTATATCGTAGGTATTTTAGCGACGACACCGAAAGTAACCATTCCCCTTCTAAATCAAAGTGACAGGTAAGCAAATAGAACAAAACACTACCTTCTTCTAGGAATATCAAAAGTCCTTGCCCATAAATCACTGGACTCCTGACAAATGGATTCTACGAGTTTTTTTTTTCCCGCCACTCATTTATTAATAGGGCAGAGAATGTTTCGGAAAACCAATAAAATGTGCCCCGTCATATACCTGTCCGCCGCCAGACAGCGTGGCATTGTTACATTGCCTTTTTTCAATCTCCACCGACCGGCCTATATTAAATTCTTTAATACGTAACTACTTACATAATATGCCTATTACATGTGATTAATTAAATCAATTAAAATCATTATGTAACAATGCAGATGATCCGATTTTACGAGGTGTTTTAAAATGTGTACCAATATTGTAACGTTACGTACATCAAGAAATTATTGAGAACCTTTTAGTTTAGAAGCTTTACACATTTGGCAGTCGGTCACTTGAAATGGAAATTAAAAAAAAATCTGGTTAGTAAACTATCACCACGCTTGTTAATGGCTGAGCGAAAACAACCTTCTTTAAATACAAACAGTGGAAAGTTACAATAATTTATGTTACAAAATCTACTTTCAGCTTCCAAATAATGTCACGTCACCGGACTAGTAACAGTAAATCATATTTATCAATGAATTGCAAGGACATAGGTTTGACAATCCGGACTAAATGCAACAAGGTGGCTCCATGGAGTACACTGAGTCCAATTGGATGTACACATTATGATGTGAGCGTTAAAGTTGACAGTTCAAGAGCAACTAACAAAATCGTGTATGTTCCGAAGCTAACCTATTTTTGTGAATGGACACTTTTTTGTCTCGCCATGTCGTGTTCTCGCGAACAAAGGACACCGAGGTATTTTGCGCGTGTGAAAGACGAGCCATTCTCGGTCCGCATGGATTGGACCAAAAATAATTGTCATTTCCTGCGGCGACCGTATATTGTTATTCGAATTGCACGGCGACGAGTCGTTGAGGTATTTTTTTTTTCCGACACATTTTACAAAAATTATGTCCCAATCCCAGTAATTTAAATGCGCTCGAGCTGTGTGACGCAATTTAATTCATAATTAATTTTATAGTCGAACAATCGCGTGTATTTCAGTTGACTACTTTCGATGCCAGTGAATATTTAAAATGTAAATTGATGCCATACATCGATGCCAGAACCCATCTTGTGTCGCTGCGTCACTCTAGTTAGTGGTTGATACTTGAATTGAATTAGCAGAGTCTACTCCAAGGTGATTTAGACTTAACATTGTAACAATTTACTTTATCATAACTTCATAAATTTATCGCCTGTCAAAATAAATCATTGCAAAACGCTAACATTTAATAATATCACTGTAACCCACACTCACTAATAATAACAAATGTTATGTGTCAACCGCACCAAATGGAGTGTGGAGTGCTACTACGATGCGAGTAATCACAGAGCAAATGAGAAGTTTTGGGTCATAGCGTCTGCGGACAGGCAAACTTAATGTCACAAATATTAATATTAATGAAAATTCAACCTTATTCGTACGTGTAGTAAAGACAAATGTAAGTTATTTGACAGTCGGTAAGAGTTTGCCGACACCAAAGACGTGAGGGTAAGTTTCATAGGGTAAGTTAGAAACGTGGGAGGTCAGGGCGCTAATGGGTGGCGGTGACAGGTAACGCGAGATGCTGGACAAAGTGCATCGCAAATGACATTCGTGTGGGACTTTCCTTGATGGAGGTTAATGGCATACATTAAACAATGTTGCTGTTTCCGTACACGGTCCCGATACAAATTAATTTGCAAGTACCCTCACATTCACTATGCGAACAATTGTCACATACGAACAACAGTTCGCAAATTATTACTTTTATGAATGTGAAATTTGAAAAAACTTCGCGTGATCTTTTTATACTTTCAGCGTACCTTAACTCGTATATATTTTTAAAAGTTAAAGACAACATATTTGCTGCACAAGAAAGTTGGCGGCGGACGTTTTTTGTTGTTCTTTGTCTTTGTGAGAAGACGCCAGTGGCCACTTTGTGACTCACTCGCTTTGTTTTATGATCATAAGAAAATACATGTAAAGTGAACATGTTGATTTTCATTGCTTTGAACGTCTTAAGCCTTGCCTACAAAGGTAAGATTAGTTTCGTACATCGCGGAGTAGTAATTACAGAACGTTGATGCTATTTCTTTGTTTGTTTTTAGGCAGAAGCTTTTATAAAGATGGTACATATTAAACTATTATATTTGTGTTTAATTTTCATGCAAGCTTAGATATGGCGTATGTATCTGTTGTAGATTCAATGCCAATAGTCTACACTCGGTATCGTAAAGAAGTCATCTACTTTTAATAAACCATTATGTGAGATCGTTTTGTCTTCATTGTATGAGAAAATTGTGTGAGAACAATGGACCACATTATTTATATTTTGACTTAAGAGATATATAAATCCAAATCGCCGCACTGAGCGTATTTCTAACTCTCCGTGTACTAAAAAATCTAAATCTTGCAGCAACTTGCTATCATCATTTTAAACTCTAAAACTGTTCAAATATTAAACTATTAAAACTTTCGTGAGACATTTCACTATACTACTTATACTTATATGAGTGACGAGCCGCGAACGCGCTATAGTACCAATCCCACTCACCCTGAAGAAGAGCCCCCGATGGGGTCAAAACTAGTCTGTACTGACACCGATTTACACGTGAGTTAAACCGTTTTTTAGTATATGTTTAAATATTATTTCTAATTTTCATTTAATGCGACTATACGTAATGTTGAAGGCGTCGAACAATGGATGTTCCAATTATCAATATCAGAAGCTTATATCGCGGTGTTCTTTTTAAGTTGAGATTTATAAAAAAGTACACAAATGCCACGTTTATCATGCCACATCTCTCCCGAGCCTCGTGGACACCTGTGTAATCCTTTCAACGGACATATAATATTCTTTAATTCTGTTGATACCCCGTGACATCTAACGCCTTTGTGTCTTTACATTCTTTTCAACCTCAATTAAGGGACACCTTTTGTTTCTTGATGGGAGATGACACGTTTTATAAGTTTTTTTTTAATTTCTTGGATTAAAAGGTGCCAGTATTTTGAATGGGGACGTGATTTAGTGTTTTGTTGTGTTGTTTGAATGATTTATTGTAATGGTTTGTATCACAAAAAAGTAGGATTTTATATTATTGTTGTAATTTAATAATTTTAACGTTAAAAATAAACTTGGATAACATTTATAAGTTTCGATTTTCAGGCGAAGAAATGGTATGAAAAAAAAAAGATAATTGAAAAGAAAATGAATGCAACACAAGTCGTTGGTAAATTTTCTAGTTGGTAATCAATACTAATATTAGTATTACAAGCTAGTAAGAAACTAGCGGAGGACCGCATTCTGTGGAAGGCATTGGGAAAGGCCTATGTCCAACAGTGGGCAGACAAGGGTCGATGATGATGATGGTGAAGAAAGTTTTTATAGTTAATTAATAAATACAAAAACAAAACTAGTACTATTCACTAATTTACAACTCCCTCATACGTTTGCAATCGTTTTACATTTTACAATCAATTGGAACAGCGTAATACAGCCACCCTTGTGACGTCATTACAGGAGTGGGCGTTTAGTGACATCGCGTGTAATTTGATACCCCACACCACGAAACAAAGGAATTACATAATTTTATTGCGTTTTTCAAATTGACATACGACATTACCTTATATGAACACAGTATATGAAATATTATACTGAACTATGATAAGATGACAAAGTACTAAAGTGCGGCGTGCTTTTGTTTTTGTTTATTTCAACAATAAATAAAAATGTTTCGTGTTTAATTATTAAGAGAGCTCGTCAGGTAAATTAAAACATTAATGGCGTTTTGTATAACAATTCCATTTCAGTGTGAGCGGCAAGTAGGCTCGGCAGGGTCTGAATTAGAGCGTTATTTTTGCAGAGGATCAAAGCGATCGCGGTGGCACGTCAGTGACGTCACTTCCGGCAAGATGGCGGCGGCTGTGCGATTGTTTGATGTGCGAGTAATGAAGTGTGCCACCTCTCCCCGCTTCCTGTCTGTCGGGGTGTCAAGATATGAACACTGACAACTCCCGCGTGCATATTAGACGCCACTCGCGCTTGAACTCGTCGTGCAATATTTTTTTTTTGTCTGAATAAAACAAAAAGAAGAAAAATTAAAAAGCTCCCGGTGCGATGTTGTTTAATCGAGCACGAGCCAAGAAGTTTTATGTTAATCATTTAGGTATTGTACGATACAAACGACAATACCTACATGCTTACTTATTGTTTACATTAGTTACTTTTTTAATTTGTTTCATTAGTAGTAGTGACTTGTTAGTATAAGAGCATTTAATATAACATATTTAGTAGTTGCCCTCAGGGAAATATTTCCCGAGAAGTTCTAAACTAAAATATTTATTTAAATCCTGTTAATGTGAACTTAGGTAACGGTCAGGGTTGACAGATGCACTCATTTCCAATAGTAGCGGCGATGACATAAACTTGAGCGGATTTGAAATTCAATTTGATATCGGGACGAGCGTATTGAGTTGTTATATAGAGTATAATCGCGTTACCCAGTCCACTAGTTGGGATTACGTGCTTTTTAATAAAGTTGCGCCGGCAGGGGGCGACTGGGGACATTTTTACGTGGTGGTAGTTGTTACAATGTATATTACAAATGTAATTTATCATTTTGTTTTGCATCTTACTCATTTCTTTATAGCATAGTGCATATGTGATG
>JAODUI010000001.1:2299693-2317107 GCA_027563995.1 Papilio gigon | reverse complement strand
AGTCTAATAAATCATTATGGAATTATTAGGAAAGGCAAAAAAGTTTATTCAGGTCACGAGCACTGAATAAGCTTAGGCGTGTAACTGCCCTCTGTTTGAGAATTTTAATTTCCTTCATTCGGCGCGATATTGCGTCTTCGCCATGTAAATGTGATATTACAAGATAAAAAAACTTTGATAAATACGCCTACAATTCTATTGTTTATTTTTGAGGTTTATACAATGTCTTCAATTACATTACATCGTCAATGTTAGAAATGTAAATGAGTTTCTTTTGTTTTACACTAATTAAAAATCACAACTAAAGTCATGTGTAGTTCGGCTTGTTTCATGAACTATGATGAAGGACCCCTGACTGGAACGAAACTAAACTGGTTTCTGAACTTTCACTAGTAAATTGACTATGACTAATAAATCCACACATTCATTTCCTTAAAAGTAATAAATCCTAGGTTTTTAATTTAACGTTTGAAACTTATTCTGTGAGTCTCAAATACGATAAAATCCTCGGGTCACAAAATTACTTTGCATCATAAGCGTACTTACGGATGCGGATTAGTTCTAGCCCTTCGTAAAAAACAAGAGGGACGCTGCGGTCGGGATTGACTGTCCTCTGCGACTCGCTGCTTGTATTACACATCTGTTACAGCTCTTGAGGGCGCAATTACTTGTGTCACCGCTTGATAAAGCTGTCGCATAAAAGATTCAACGCCAGTATCGTGATTAATACATTTAATGAGATTGATGATGAATTTTTGATTGCAATTCCACTTACAATCTATTTGCCGTCGTCGTCGACAAAAAAAAAAACTACGTCTAAATTCCACCTCTGAAATTTAATTTTAACACAATAAAAATCTAAAACAACTTAAAAAATCGTTATGGCGATAAGTCTTTTTTAGGTTTAGTAATTTTTTAAAAGCGTTTAAAACAATTTCTAACGGAAAATGTATACAAAGGAAGCTCATTTAGATGTAAGCTTTTACACAATGAGCCACGTTGGCTTCAATCGATCTAATCCGGTGCAAGAGCGCGTGTCATTTGGGAAGCATAAAGACTCGAATCCTGACAAGTGCCTGCAATTTGTTTTGGTCACTTCAAAGGTTTGTTTTAAATTACGACCCAGATACATGTTTTGGATTTAAGACTATTTACAACCGAGGTTAAAACGGTTTATAATATAAAAAAAACCGTTCTTTTTTAAATTTAGAATAACATACAAACCTAGTTTTCTTCGTAATGTAATAGGACAATGCGAATTCAAGATATTACTGTTGAACTATTTTTGTTTAGTAGACTAATTTATTTTTCTTAGTGAAAGTTCTACAAAATGGAAATTAACCTTTAGTTGTTTTCTTTACAACCATATCTAAAGCATAGATTCAGAAAGCAATTTTTACATCTTCCTTTACCATGTCATTCTTGTCGATCTTGTTCTTGACAATTTCTTACGGAAATCTTAAAGTTTTATTTATGTTTTTTTAAACCTTATTAACTTTAAAAACTTAAGGAGGAGCAATTCAATTTTATAAATACCGTCTTGGACTATAAATTACCTCATTAAACGAAGACAAGTTGTTTTAACAAAGCGAGGCAAACGGAAAAAAAGAGATCGTCGCTAGAAAACTAATTACCAAACAAGGTAATTAAGAAAACAGATTTTCTTGCCAAGAGACGGGGGAAATAAAGAAAATGCAAAGTGTTTCCCAAATTTCCATTATAAGAACTTCCTTTTTTCGTATCGTCCAGAATAACCATTGTCCTCTCAACGTTTATTTTTTCTATTTGACGTATCTCATTTTCATTTACGTCTGAGGCATCGAGCTTTTAATAAGATATGCAAATAAAATGCTGAAATACTCTTTATTAACAGTTATGCTGATGAAAACTTTGTAAAATTATTAATATTTAGAAAACACAATATTTTTCGTATGCTTTGGTTGAAAAATTCTTTATGTTTAAACTTTATTGCAAGAATAGTGTGGTTTTATACACGGTTCCTTAAATGTGAAGTACTCGTAGCTTGTTTATCCTTAAAATGATTTAAATGTGAATATTCCAGTAGTAAAATAAAAAGGTCCTTTAGTGTATGTTACGTATTATTACTTCAGAGCCTACTGTGAAAAATCGCTACAAAATTAAATCAGCCACTAAACGCGGAGCATTAAAAGTCAAAGCGCCCCTATAAGGGGTGGTTAAGTAAATAAATAAGTTGGCCGAATATGGTGGGAGCATAATAACAGAAGGCAAACAGCATCAGAAGCCGTGAGATAAAATCGTATTGCGTTGTCAAAAATAAATGAATCCGGGGATTAGTCCGGGACACGGGCAGCGCAATATTGTCGCCCGCCGCGCGACGCGCCCTCTGGCGTCCGCCGGCGCCCAACGTGGGGCTGCCTAAGCCGCTCGTCCGTCGACTACTTCACCTTTTAATATTTTTGGACAATAATTACTGTTTTATTAACAAAATATGAAAATAAGTAACTGATACATCTAGCATTCTTTCTTAACCAAATAAACAAATAAGAAAAAAATATTGCATTTTTCATACAATACAGTGTGCCTGGTAACACTGTATTGTATGAAAAATGCAATATTTTTTTTTTCACTTTCACTATTTCACATTCACTATATCTATTGTTAAGTAAATGTTGACAGTTATATATCATAGGAATTGAAGTAAGTATTTAGTAATATGAACATTATAGTAGACATGAAGAAAACCTAACTATCGACACTTTCAGGTTCTCAGACGATAATCGCACTCGAGTCTTTTATAAAGTGTATCGCGAGCAAGTGAACGGGTGAGATAAACTACTCCGCGCGATTTCCTTGCAAAGAGAGGGCTCAGCGGCTCCCAGCAGGCGCCCAGCGTCGGGTTTTATTCCGATCGAATTTACCTCTCGTGCGAGATTTGTGTACACAAAGATACCATGTGCAGCTGCAATGGCGGTTAACAGTCGACCTCTGGTAAAAGTTTTAACAGTTTATTCCATCTAGCCTTCAAACTATTTCGTGTTAACTTTTTCGAAGTCATTATGATTGGAACCTTGTATTATATCAAATACACAAAAATACTAGCATTTTATGAACATAACAACATTCGTAAGCTTAGTTCATTTACAAAGGTACTTGCCTTGTAACATTAAACTATTAAAACTTCCTCAGACACTATCACGTTTGGCCGCCACTTGACAATCAGCAAACATTTCATAAATTACTCAATATAAATAATAATGAGGGGCATCAGAAATGTAATACCACCAAAAGACTCAAAAGAAATTGAAAGGAGCGCAATTTATCAATGGCGCGTCAAGCAGCCGATCGGCCGGGCGTCATTTTTAACGTATTTGCGTATAAATAGTGGCGTCGCGACGTTCCGAGTCGCCGCTAATGATACGGAAAATGACATCTTATTTCGACGCGTAAATCGAAGAAAAAAATCGCTCATCTCTCGCCCGTCTACATGAATATTTTATAGGCGCGTCAACAGCGAAATGACAGGTTTTATCGTTTGAAAATTCGACGAAAATTGCGCGAAATGACGCGTCGATATTTTTTATTTAGTGAGAACATCCTTCCGCCAATCAAGCGCGCTCATTGTGACCCGACAATGAGACGGCTCCCTCGGGACTTTTCTGCCGTAATTTTTATTTAACAGACGCAAGCAACAGTTTATTTGCAAATGATTAGATCTCGTAGAATTTTACAATAATACATGAGTAAGTATTTCGTGTTTACATAGAATTTAAAACATTAACTTACTATAAGGGAAACAAAACGCATGCATTCGTGAAGCTTACGCCTTACTTACTAGATAGTTCGTTAGATTTCGTTCAATACTTCAGATGATTTCAAGGAGCATGGCTCTGCAATTTTACTTCATACAAAATGCTCTATTTGTCCTTTGTACTTTCGTCGTACAATCCAAAAATAATAATTTAACTAATACAACAACAATTAGCAAGCTCAGAGGCGATTGTTAAGACAAGCAGTTGGCAACAATCGGGCAGCCTCTCGATATCTTGAAACTGTCAAACAATGATCATTAATCGATTCTTTGAAAGCTCTGAAGGCAGGATCAAAAGCTTTATTGAAATCTGTATCGGTGTAGGATCAATGGCAAATTGGCAGAATTGAATTAATATAATAATTAATCTGTTTAATTGCTTATTAACGTTCCAACTTCGCTAACATGTGTATCGTCGTGTTAATGAGAGATTCCCGTAGGCTTTTGATCGCGCCGCGTGTTCAACAAATTGTAACATGTGTGTACCAACATATGGTTGTGTTAAACAGTATGTTTTCTACTTCCTATATACGTTTTTGATTTGATATATTAAAAAAAACATTGTAAACAGTGCTATCAGTGAATCTTACCTACCTCTTATACCTATGCATAATACATACATATACACGTACATAATTAAAACACACATAGACAATTAAAATTAAATACATAATTAAAACATACATACATTATACATAATTAAAATTATTTGTTAACGTCTACTGTATTTTAAAATTATATTTATCCACAGTAATAATGGTTTATACTATAACTCTTTATTAGAAGTCGGCATGAATTATTAAACTTGCGTAAAAAGTCTTCATATGTAATTTATTCATTTATTCGCAAATTTAATTATGTAAATTTGAACACTAACGTAAAAATAATTGCAAGTTAAAACAGCAGGAAAAGATACAATTATTCATAAAATCCAATGCAATTTCATCATAAACAATGAAAATCTGTAACTGTCGTTAGGTGTGATCCGCGTAAGTCTGAACATATTTGTTGAATTTGTTACCGGGGAGGGCGCACCTGCTATAAAGATAAGCCTCTGATGTCGCGTAATATTCCCCTAAAATAACTTCTTAGTGCCTCCGGTGCCATGGCGACGAGCGCCCCCGAGTCGCGCTGCTTCTTCGATCCGTTATTGGCGTGCTTCGGGCCCTCTATGTCTGACAATCTTATGTACAAACTTAATTGAAGTACTGCCAACATATAACTTACTTTACATAAGGAATTAAATGTGTTTATATAGAACAAACAAATCCATCGTAGACAAAAAAACTACAGCCACTTTCATTACAGTACTACAGTAATAATTTATTGTTTTAAACCGATATGAAAGTATGAACCAAACAATCAATCATTAATCTATGGATGTGGACTATACTTGTATCGGATGACATAGTTTTTACGTCAGCAAACCAATGTTCAATATCTTACTGCTCCCCCAGACAGTGTAACTCCGCGGCAATATTGCGAATTAATTAAGGAAGTCATTACGCGCCGATAGCGCATTAGTCGCACGCATGTAAGGAAATTGCCGCCACAAAGGATATTTCCTGCGTTTTCCTCGATTTAAAGCAATTCAGGGATTTTGATTAAGCCCCCGCTGCTGTAGCGAGATTATTCCCCTTTCACTGAAGAATGGTTTATTTGAGATACCGTGAAAGTGAATTGTATTTCGTTTTCCTATCGATCTTACAGCTGGAAATGAATTGTTTAAAATGTTCCAATGGAGTTTTAATTACATAAAACGTTAATGGAGGTAAAAAAAAATATTGTATAACATACGCTTTCTATTTATGGCTTAATTTTATTGATTCGACGTGTTGTTTGAAGTTTTTCGATGTTAGCTGTACGATTTATTACATTTCCCTAAATGTTAATAAAATGTTATCGAGAAGATATGTAAAGATGTTGAACAGTTTAAGAGCTATTAATAAATAAGTGTTGCGGAATTAATTCCGAGCGTAATGAAACTGCTGAGAATTATTCAGGTACTTAGAAGCTTGGAACATAATAGTAAGTTCGCAGTGATATGACGTCACATACGACGTTTGTTTATGAATTTTCTACATTATGTAACAGTCACATAAGTCAAAGTACTTTGAATATTAATATAATGTTATGTAAATATTACATATGGCCTTATTTGAGTGATTTTTTAAGACCTTGCAAGGAAATAAATAATTCTTAAACCGTTATCCGTGAATAAATACGTAAAGTAAGTTTATTTTGTAAGATATACATTTCTTAGATTTATTAAAACTATTGTTAAATAGAATGTAAATATTAGACTACGGTAGTGTTTTATCATTGAGTTATTGATAATGATAAATGTTTATTCACCACAGTAACTGAAGGTGTTCAATAAAGAATGTTTATTACATTTACAATTCAACTATTAAAACTTTCACGAGACCTTTCACTATACTACTAACAAAACAGCTTTATTCTCGTGTAGATCGGTGTAGGTACCGACTAGTATGGACCCGTCGGGGGTTCTTCATCAGGGTGAGTGAACTATTAAGCTGTACTCATTTATTTTATTGCGTATTTTATTGTATTGTAATATGGACGGACATTGAGCTTGGCGCAATATTCAATTACATATATAACTAGCTATTTCCAACCTATCGTATAGTGAAAACTGCAAAAAGCCAGTATTTATCTTGGAGCAAGATCACGAAACTATAGCCAGCAGAAAGTATGTTCATTAGGTATCTCCGAGGGAGGCGGACGCGAGGTGCCTTCCGCATCGCAACTACCACCAACTTTAGATTACCGCAATAATTATTTATTCTGCTCACTCGCTCCCGACTCGGTGGAAACTATTCAACTAAGAAACGCTATTTCTCGCTGGTCAGATAAGACGTTTGATTCTCCCTATTTACGCCGGGCCTTTAATTATGGCCCTGGTTTTGTGTAAAATAGTTGGCGCGGTAATTTAATCCGGGGATCAGTATGCGAGGTGGCGCGCGACTCCGGTACCCGCCAGGAAATGGTTCTAGAGATATATCTAATCGTTATCTAGTAATCGTTTTATTCTATATCTGTTATTTTAGAGAATAAAGCTTAAAATTTTCATTGACATTTTAACAGATGAGTCGGACTACAGTAACTCGCTAAGTTCTAGCTAGTTTATCTTTTAATATAGACTTGAGCATGTCCTAGTCTAAGGAAGTAAAATTTTGGAAGTGCGTTGTTCTATAGATACTTCTTGAAATCACAACCCTACTTCGTAGCGTCAAGTTTGTATATCGTAAGCATTTATATAAAAACCTTTCCTAAATCGCAGACATGTACTCGCTTTTAGATTTGTGTTTACTTTTGTTCTTAACATCTAAACCTAAACTGCAAACAAGTTTTGTTTACGTACTCAACCACCCTCTCGTTTCTTCAGTCGTTGAACTGCGTAACTATACGAGCCGCTGCCAGCGCGATATAGGGCCGTAAAAAATAAGCGCACATCAGACTCGAGCATGTAATTCTAGCGCACTCTTCCGGCCCGAACAAAGGAGGAGAGGGTAAGAACACGAGTTACTCGACACCCTGTACCTTACGCAGATTTGTTTCTCGCCGCCTCGACTTGCCGCAAACAAAAATAAACTCTCCGTTACAAAGGACAAGCTACAGTTTACTTTACAAAGTATTCTCGCCATCAAACATTTCAAAGCCGCAGAGACGCAGGAAATTCGCGATAGTCAAATTGTAGTCTTACAGGGCGTGTTGCTATTAAATTATTTCATTTGCAACTGTGTTACCGGAGTATAAGGCCTCATTTGCATCATAACACGCGACCGAAGGGTCCTCGGGATATTGCAAGTACGTAACATGAGGACTGCAAAAGAAAAATGTACCTTTAACGACGACGTGAGGATTCTGGCAGTCGAGAGAAGAAATAAGCCGTAACAGGATGTCATTTAGGATAATACCTCCTTCGTTTTATTTTCTATTCATGCCACTGTGAAGCGCGTGTGTTCAGGAAAGTACCCATTACACTAAGAAAATTATTTATTAATTATGCACACTCTTTGAGATAGTGAAAAGGAACTTAAAATCAGAAGTGTAATTTTAAATAATAAAGTATTGTTATATTGTACAAATTTGCTGGTAACGTTCCCTCATGTATCGTCATCTGATGTCAGTTATTCTTATAAGATACTGGACATTTTCAACACTTAAGTATTGATTGATGACGATTAAGTAACATAAAAACAATGTACCTAGTATACATTTTATTTTCAACTAACTCTTACCACATGTTCCTTTTCAAAACTTACTCTGTCTTATAGTAGTCGTTGGTACCTTCATGAAAAACAAGATTTTTCCTGACATCGCATAGACTTGGGCAAACTTGTGAAGTGATCAGCGAGCTAGACGCAACGTAAACATGCGATACGCCCACAGAAACACGTCTTCAGGTAAAAAAAAAACAACGTTAGTGTGTATCGGACGCACGTGTGTGAAGACCGGCGCTCGGCTCCGCTGGCGGTGCCCGTCGCCGTCGCCCCTCGCTTATAGCTACTTGTAGGTAAGTAGCTATCGCGACTCCTTTGTTCTAGCAGCTGATTGGAGCCGGCCCCGGAAATGCGTGTCACCCCACCCCCTCATTGGTCCGTTACATTTTCTTAGCGCGAGAGAGACGCAGCGAGTGGAACGTGTAGTTAAGGATACCGATCTGTATGTGTGGTGTGTATACAGGCGGGCGGCGGGTAGGTGACACGGCCCTTGTTCATCCGCGCTCGTGCCCGTGCTCGCTGTGTTTGCTTCGCCAAGATAAACTATTTCGTAAGTTGCCTCTCCTTCGGGAAGTTTGTAAATTGTTTCAGAGTTGATCGACTCGAAATTCGATTTCATTGGTTTAAATTCGACGTGTTACGTATTTGCTTAGATGATACGACAAAGTTGTTAATGCATAATTTTTAGATACATTTATACTTTTATTTTGATGAATTGAGCTTTTAATAATTCAAGCTCCCTTAATATTTTAATTGGATGCATAAAGAACACAGTTATGAATATACCCCAAGAGCTTTTGTGAAATGTTGCTTTAGTGTAATTAATATATATCATACTGATTACACAGCTCGTAATTTACACGGTCGTGCTATATTTAGAGTGATTGTAAGCGTAACAATATGAACACTGTTTTATATATTTTGTCAATTATAGTTACAAGCCATCTAAAAACAAAACTTTGATAATCGAAGTTCAGAATTAACCAGTATCACAAATGACAAGGACACTGGCATGTAATAAAAAAGAAATTTAACTTTTTAAAACATGAAAGGGAATGTAAAGCATAGAGTGCGCTAGCACTCGCCAGTCAGCAACGTGATCGCGAGGCGAGGCTGGGCGAGGCAAGGCAGCGATCGACCAACCGCCACTTATCGCGCTGTCAGCCGCAGCCGTCGATCCGGCGGCGCGATATTGTTTATGGAACGTGTTGAATGGCCGCTGCCTAATTGCGATGCCATAGAGAACATGTTCGAGACGATAAACGTTGCTTGCTTAGCCTTAGACTACGGATTTTCTACTTATTAACGAAAGATCACAAGCAAATAATAGAGATATTTACAATCAAATTTGTTTATACATGGGCACTACTTCTAGTGATAGTAGTTGTAGTTATAATTATACAACAGTGTAATTTATGTAAAACAAAATAGGTTTTTGAGCTAATGATTTCAAGCGCAAGTTATCAAAGTGGAATACTAAACTATTTAAAAAGTATTCTCAACATAAACTTAAATAATGTTCAATAATTATTTAGTATTTAGATCAATAGTGAGAGAATTGAGATGGATATCCGAGTGGTGATGCGACCGTGGGTAGGCAGTGGGCGGGCCAGCACTCCATCACCGGCGTCGCCCGCAGCAGCCGCCGCCACGTGGCTCGCCGCGTGCACGGGACCTCGGAATTTTGTTGAAATTTGTGTCTCTGATGTCGGAAACACTCATTTAAATATGTTTTAATTGACTACACCGTACCCGTTACATAGCGGCAAGTAAATCGGTTTTCATTATGCAAGAAAGAAAAAGAAAAACCATACATATACTTACAAACGTTTAGTGTGAGAAGTCAGACAAATAATTTCTCATCATCCATTTATATTCAAATATCCCATTTCAGCGTAATCTAGAAAAAATTCTTGTTTACAAATAATTAACATTTTCTTCATTCATATGAATGTTCAAAATGAACTTTTCGCCGTTTTTCTACAAATAAACTTCAAAGTTACACAATATAATCCCTTACGAAATACTTTACTCCAAGTTTACCGTGTTGATAATTAATCACAAACATTTGAAAGCAGTCGCGACATCTCAAAAGGGAAATTAAAAACAAGATGTCAAGTTTGACGTCTAATTTAAGAGAGTGGTAAATTTTAATTCCAAATAACTATTGCTAAAACGTAACTTATCTAATCAAAAATACCGTGTTATGTAATCGACCGATTGCCATGAAATCTTTATATTATACAGTTTTAATCGATTTATTCTACATTTAGAATACCTTACAAATTATATAAATTCCTGGCTTACGGCCGTTAGAATCGACTTTGTTAAAATTTATCTGCAATATGACAAGGGTTTATATATTTCTGGTCAGACTGTAAATACGATCAACTATTTGTGTCATTCTATCACGTAACATTTATTACGTGAAGTTATAAAACCCTACGTAACTCCTTTGTGTCACGTCGTAACGTACCAGTATTAAAAGTGTTTTATTTTTTTGTTCTATGAAACTCACCAACAGTTTTATTTTTAAACGGCATATAATTACGTCTTCACTTCACCCACATTCATATAATATTTTATTCATGTCTGTACCTGAATGGGAACAAATATTTGGGAGGTCCTTGCAGATAAAGAAGGCCATTGAATCGATATTGAATGTTGATAATCGATATTTTGTGCTCGATTGTACAATCACAATGGGCGCGGGTGACTCACATTGTAAAATACAACAAACAGGTGGTATGACTAAAATTGAGGCATAAACTACACCAGAAAAAAAAAGTTCTTTGATATGTTTATCAACCCTTTGTACATCGGAGGCGGTCTTTTGAGAATCGAACAATCGGCGGTTTTTCAATGGGTTTTACGATGATTATCGTTCAAAGGCTTGAGGTTACTGACAGGTGAGATGTCAACCGAATGAATGCTACAAACTGAGCGTCAATAGTTCATGTATTTATAAGTAAGGTGACACGATAAGATATGTATTTAGTGTTCGTTAACTTCCTTCACTAGGGTTTGGTGTGTCGGACGACGCGTTGAAGAATAAATTATTTATTTCTAAAACATAAATAAGGAAAAACTTTTTCTTTCCATTACTTGATGTCTTTTGAGCTTAAAATAAAATGTTTACACTAACTTATCCCTCATAAAATTACACAAGATAGATTAATTACGCAAAAATTATGAAGTTATGTTAGAAACTTTGCTTATTTCATCCTATTGACTTGTGATTTTTATCCACACACGAGACAAACTTTGATTAAACATTTAGTGCATATAGAAACATTATTTAAACAAAAAAAATCTATGAACGTGAACTAAGTATGGTGTGACGTTGATTTATAACGGCGCAGTTAACTAAAATAGGTTCGAGAAAATCTCACACTACTTCAGTATTAAAACAAGTGGGGCCTACAAAAGCGATACTCTAAAAAATGCAGTGGAAATACATCGCGAAGTTTCCGTTGAAAGTGAGGTAACGCACGGAGCGTTGCAACTAACCAACCGTAGAGCTAAGGAAGCGGTACGATATAGAAAAACGGAGCGAGCTCTGCTATATTCATTATTGTGTTATATTTGCTACTTAGACATGGCGATTCTAATATAAAAGTTACACAGTTAAAGGCCGGCAGCGCATTCGTGGTTCCTCTAGTATTGTCGATAATCACCTCTTGATCCCTCAGCCAGTTTACCCCCTTCCCTTATTAAAAAATAATAATTTCAGTATAACCATATTGATTTACTTATAGAGAAAGTTATTTCAAGAATTAATAACTTAATCGTATCGTGACAGTTTGTGGCATTTTTTCGGATTAATCTCAAATAAAAACATTATACCTTCAAGTTATTAGTTAAAACGTGTTTAGTAGTATATACACTAAAAGACAAAGATCTAGTCTAATGTTTAAAATTAAACTTCATGTAATAATTTTTCGTATATAAATCGCTCTTAGTTAGTGACTTGTCACTCGGCACAAGTCTTCAGTATGAGCTGAATAGCTAGTGTCGGCAAGGCGAGCGCCTACCGCTGCATATTTATGAAGCGCCTCAAACACTATAAATAGTTGATACGAGCCACGGCCTCGGCGGGTAATGGAGTAAATACAACGGACTATGTGATTTGTACTGCACGTTGGACGCCTCGCTGAATGTACCTACGCAGTACCTTGTAATCACGACACTACAGGACACAATAACCTAAAACTACATATAGCTTAATGTTATCGATCGAACGACAAATTAAATTTATTAGGATTTCTTTTTATTTCAAAGTACTTTAAGTACTCAGTACGAAAACAAAGTGTTATACAAATCAGTACCAAAATTCTTGCATGTATCATTGTTATTATATAAAGTCGATCAACAAATTAGATCAACCTAGTAATAATATTTACGGCGACCCGCGTTAATACTGAGCCAATCTGCTGTTTCAGACATTTAATAAAGCCCAGTACACCGCTGAGCCGACCCGCCAAGCCCACGTCGACGCCTGTACGCCGATATAGCTTAGATAAACGTGCACATAACTATGCAAACTACTTCTCCCTACACTTTCTCATCACAAAACAACGTATACACCTAGTCACTGCACTCAAATTCACACTCTATCAATATGGAAATAGCATACAAATTGCTTCGAGTCAAAATCTTCTATGTGAATTACTTGACGCGTTGGTATACGGTCCACCATTAGCTAGGCACATATCTGTAAATGTGGTGAGAACGCGTGTTGAATACGGTAAGGGCGTAATAGCGAGCCTAAAAAATTAAAGATGCCGACAATACTTAGAATGCTAAGTAAAGATTTGTAAGGCTCGCGACGCTCTCTGCAACTTGATTTCGAATTAGTCGTGTCGACTGCCAACTGAAACATTTTTAATACGATAGTTAAACCAATGTAAAGAACTCGAACTAAGACGTCCTTTTATTCAACATTTGACAAATGTTTTTTTTTTCGAATTTAAAATTAGAATATTCTTCCAAACTTCAAAACCGTAGAGCTTTTAATATTATTTTCGTAACGTAATTCGTTCGTAATATTCACTCGGGATTAGGTTTAAAGAAGTTCGCTTTATTTTCTTCGTTTCCAATAAACTACACGTATTAACAACATGTAACAAATCTGTAACTCATAATCATGATAATGTAATATATGCAATGGTATACGTTCGAGTTCTTCGTAACAAAATGCGTTATCTTGTTTACCAAGAGATCAATTTTAGTGGACGCTCAATAGAATCATTTTAGTGGAGACAGTGCGGCGGAAAAGCGTGCATAGTCCAATGGCCGTGCGCCGAGCAAATTCAATTACTAACCTCGTGCCTGCAACGCTCACCATACCGCGTTAACTACGGAAAATGTTAGAAGCTCTGGGATTTAGGGTTCAATGGAAAGCCGGCGAGTGTAAATTTTCGCAAGCGGGTGCGGCTTGTAAACTGGACAGTGGTCGAGCGTGCTAATCTGCGTGGAGTGTCGCGTGTGATTGGACATACGGCGGTGTCCAATTTTCCGGTGGCGACTGGCGACTGGCGACTGGCGACGGTCCACATTAGTCGATCAGACAACGAGCGACGCTCGGTAACTGACCAACATATTTGCACACCTGAATAGATTCTGCTTTTGTTCGGCTTCCTGAAGTCTGTGAAGTCTGACGCTTCTGTTGTTGTGACTCATTTTACATTTTATATTCAGATTTTTCTCGTCTAACACAAACGAAGATATTTTCTTAACACTATTCTCTTTTCATCTATTTTCTTTAATTACTAGCACCTTAAACATGAATTCGCAAACAAACCAACTGTAAATTGTTGACTTAACTACTTATTTCGATAAAGTGAATAAAGTAATGTAGCTTGTAATGAATACACAAAAATATCTCAACGTCAATTTGTATTCGCATACAAATCAGTAAGAGCAAACATGAGTACTGCCCGACTCCTAATAATTGTTTACCGTGGGGCGGGGGCGCGGGCTAGTTACCGGTTAATGCAATATTAATGCAATTCATTAAACGTACAATCGAAGCGCGCCCTCTCCCGGCCTATTGTTGTGCTCAACGATTTCATTTTATTACTTCGATAATCCAATTCGATGGATTCTAAAATTTACGCCAACATTTTTCTGTTCAATTTCATTATCCGCACCATAACTTTAAAATGAAACAGCCTAATGGATATGGGTACGAATTTTCGATCAGACGAGTCGAGTCGAGGGTTCGATTCTTACCAATGGATTTGTTGAAAGCTATATTTTGCCGCACAAGTCTAGAGCTTAGTTTGGGTCATATAAGAAATGCTAGTAAATTAACAAAAATCTAGTAACATATCTAAAATATTTATAATATTATTTTCAACAGTATTTCTAGTATTTATAATATAAATTGTAATGTTGTTTTATGTATAAAGTGGATAAAATATCTATCAGTAATGGTTAAACAATTTAACATTGCAATTGTAACAAACAATTATATTGTGTCATATTTTTTACGAATGAAATTAATCTTGACGATAAGAACCTCAAGTCCCTATTACTACATCAAAGCAAAAATATGTAGCGAAGGAAAAGAAACCAAACATATGCCACGGTAAATATTTGGACTTGCGACTGCTCCCTGCCTCCCCCCCCCCGTCCGTGGGTACCTCGCCCCTCTGTTACGTCACATTGTTCTATATCGATTAGCCGGCGTGACGTAGCCACGGCTTTCACAAGGGTAGCGGTCGCCGTGGAAATGATTCCGAGACTACATGTAACTTATTTGTTTCCGATTACGACCTTCGGCATCATTGCGATACTCTTTTGTTTTGACATCTGGCTCACTTTTACATCTGTTATGCTGTATTGGGTAATTACTCTCGTGTTCCTGAAATAATTACGTCATCATTCTAAAACAAAGTTAGTTTGAGTATTTTTAATTTGTCACTTATAAATAAATACAAGCGATGTATTTTTTTTTTTTAGTTGAGTGTTTTATTTATAGAGGTTTTTATCGAATTATTTAAATGCTAGTTACTATTAGTGATTCTATAATAATTCACGTATTATTAAAGTGACTTCTTCACTTTTGAATGGTCAATAAAGAAATATAATCTTAATGTGTTAACCATAGAGTACGAAGTATATGTAACTCGAGTGTGCAGAATTAAATATAGATTCGAAGCAGACCGTGAGAACCACTCACGGCCAACTTCGTCGCTCTCGTCGAAATCAGAAAAATTATTTCAACAAAAAAACATTCTCCCATCGCCAGCCTCAGGGTATATAATAGTTGAACTAACCTGTCAGTCCCATGTTAAGTGGAGACGGAACCTCCTTTGTCCGTACAACCAGTAGCATGTTCTGTAGGTAAACGTTTGTTTTGGCACACCTTTATATAATTGATATAATCCAAGGATAACTCTGAAGTGTTTTGCCAAAAATTTCGCAGCCGAAGAACTGATTCCTATCAAAACAATTTGTGATACGAATTTATTGTAATAAACATTGGAGATAAAATGAAGAAAAATAAAGAGAAGCTTGCGACGGTAGCGGCATCTATCCTAGTACTACCTTCAAATGTGTCGCCAGCCAATGATCATGCAGGGAGTGGCCAAGTCAAAAAACGTTGTTTTTACCAACAAAATTTGAAAATGAGTAGTTTATGAGTTTCCTACGTGGATGATGGACGATGTGGATGTGTGAAAGATTGTAGGCATTTCAGTATTATGGTAATTCTTTAGATAGTCTCATACATGGACACTACTTGTATAAATATCTGAGCTTTGGTAACTGTTCCAACGAAAACTTTAATGCTAATTACTTGTACTAAAGAGATAATTAGTTATGCAGTAAGTCATCAAAGTAATAATAAAGTAATAGTAAAATTTATATGAAACATTACTAAATAAAAACCGCAATAGTGTCACTACAAGTTATTCATTGTACTTCCCATTTAAGGTACAAAAAAAACTTAACAATAGAACTAAATTGGAATAGAAATGAATAAAATAGTGCTTTATGCGAGACAAAAGTAAAATGTAAAAAGCAGTAAAGAGAGGATTCGCGGTGGCACGCGCCGCAAAGGGCGTTAATTCAGCGGAGACACCCAAACAAACGCTTTGTGAGATTCACCTGTTGGTTGGCTCAATAGGTCAATGTTACAGCACACAAGGAGTTTAGCGAAACAGACTTTTGTGGTGGCTGAATGGCACGCAGCGCCGGGCGCGCCGCCATTGTGAGCGCGGACAAAGGAACATATATGCGCGATTGAAACGTTTGGATGCGACTTGCGGATTGAAATTGAGAGTGCCGCCTCGCTGCGGCTTCTGCGACGCTGGATCGATTATAAACGCACCACTGTCTTGATGTTTTATGTGCTCGTTTCCTTTATTCTAAATATTAATTACTAATAGATTAGCTTATACCCTGAGCATAAACATTTTTACCATACTACTTATAAGAACGGCTTAACTCACGTGTAAATAGGTGTCGGTACCGACTAGTTTTTAGCCTATCGGGGGTTCTTCTTCAAGTAAGTAGTATAGTGAAATGTCTCCCAAAAGGTTTTAATAATTTAGGAAACAATTTTGTAAGAAATTAGTCTCAACTCCATAAATTCTTCTTTTATATAATCATTGTCTAATTGTAAAGTACACGAGTGTAACACTACTACTTTGTCTCTTTAAAAACAAATAATAATAAAAATTATCGAACACTTAATATGAACAGTACATGACCATAATCAATGCATGAACGCACAGCGTAACAACATAAATTCCCTACAGACGTGCATTACCTATTAATTAATCGCTCCACGCTAATTATACAATACAAGTGCCTACACCAACGGTCAGTAACACAAAGGCCTGCCGATGTACTACCTATGTCCAAAATATTATGTCCAGCGTAACATTGGCTGTTTTGATCGCGCACTCTCTGTATACGTATAGCGAGTACGTGGTTTTGTGTGCGCGTAGGTATTCAAGACATTGATCTTGGTGCACAATGCTTTGTCCTGGTCAGTGACTGGTGAATGGCCGATCTCAATGGAAACTCGCATGTATACAACGAACTGGATTTCTGTCACAAAATTAACTACTGCTTGGTGGATATTACAGATGCATTTCGACTTTTATCTACCATGTGACGAGTAATTTGTGATTCATTACTTTTGAATTTATCCTACGATATGTTTTATTGTTTTTTTTTGTGTCATTAAATTAAATTTACTCATTATAGTTTATTTTTTATTTTTTTTTAAACAGTGTTTATGCACATTTACTGTACGCACGATGTGCTTGTCTTTAATTGTGATTACATATTGCCTTGTATATGTTGTTTATTAGTGTTAAGCCATATAACCAATTATGTAATTGTGTCGACGAGCCTATTAA
>JAODUI010000001.1:2278776-2291290 GCA_027563995.1 Papilio gigon | reverse complement strand
TCCGTAATAGCCCTGCGGGGGCGGGGCATACGCGGGTGGGGGTGCGGCATGCCACGGGCCCGTCGGCGGCATGTACGAACAGCATTATTGTAATGCGTTTGCACTCGATAATACATAAAATGCAATAGTTTCACATATTTTCGTTTATCAATCAAATATCATTTATATTTTAATCATCATCACTTAATTTCCGTCCTCCAAATCGCTTTATGTTCCGTCGCTTATAATTATTAAATTAAAAAAAATATAGGATTATGTAATATTTTTAATATTGTTCCTCGTATATATTTGCTGCAGTATCCTGGTGTGCAGCCCCCATCGATCAGTTGTGGTGAGCTAAGCTACAATGTGCACGCTGTAACGTGTACGGTGTCATTAGGCGGGGCCAGCGATGGACCGCGACATTTATTTTACGGCATCCGGCTATAAAAGTGATCCACTGCCTGCATTCTGCAGCGTTGGCCGCTGCCCGACGACAGCGGATATAGCTCACTGGAAGTGACAAACGCAAATTACAAAAAAAAAGTGTTATCACAATTGGTATTTCTCTATTATTATTAAAATTATTACATCAAATTCAGTTTATTATAGTATAGTTTAACAACGGCATCATTTTATTACTACACCTTACTAATTTTGAAAATTCACATAGTATTTCAATAATATAACAACTAAGACGTAGTATGAAAAATGTTTCTGACAATTAATATAAATTGAAGTTACAGTTTATAATTAAATATATTATAATACGTAATAAATAGTAACATTTTATAGCATGACAAATGTAGTGTGGAATTGGGTTCATTTAGAAAAAAACAATTATTTTTTTGCTAGTGTCTCTTCTAGTTATGTAAGTCATGGTCAGTGCTCCGTAGTTCGTGTCCCCACGGAAGTGATAAAGCTTTTTGGCTAAAAAAGCATTTGGGTGGTGATGGCGCGGAAGCAGAGTGGAAATTTCTTACTATAGTCGAGATAATCTCGAGATGGTCGGCTTACGGATACCTACCGTGGGCTTGTCCCGCCGAGTGGAACGATAACTTTTTATAACCCAATAAACTACTGACCGGAGCTTTGATGTCGAATCGTAAAAATTGAAACAAACTTTTTTCGCGAAATAATTGATTGTTAGTTTTTATTCGTAAAAGTTACTAGGCAATGATCTCAAATTAAGGAATTTTGATGAATCGCATGAACCATAATCGGACATAAATAATATGATTGTATGCATTCATTCCTAGATTGGTATTAATGTCTCAAAATGTGTGTTGCTGTTTAGATGAGGCCAATCGAGCCGGTCGTTGTCCATCTCTGCATACGCTTTGCCACACATTTAATTTTTGTTATTGTAAATATAGAACTTGTGTTTTTTCTTTACTATCTACTTGCTAAGAAATACGTATTTTCTCTCTGATTTTTTTTTAAACTATTCACAAACGTAAATTTCGAATTGTCATATTTTCATTCCATTTTTTTAACATTAGCAGATTTTTTTTTATTTAATAATATTTCTCTTATCACTCCAACTAACCTATAGACTTGTTGCCAGGATATGGTTCACGACAATAGTCAAATGGCGGGATTCGAATTCTCGACCATGTGATCGGAAATATGTACCTTTAACCATTAGGCTATTGGCGATTCTAACGGCTTCTATATTTATCTATAAGGATAAAGTATCAAGAAGGTTACTTTATTAACCAAATAAATCATTGTATACTATCTCTATACAAGTAGATTTAGCTGTAGTTCACATAGTAGTTAAATTAATAGTTAAAACTACGTCACGGTTCATTGGCAGCGGTCGTATCAATTGTATCAATGTCCTATTTCCTGTTCATCAGATTCATTTCCTTTCCACCCGCGACTTTTGTCAACGTGCATTTCGTGGGTACAGTCTTTTGATGCCTCAATTGATTTAAATGTGGATCGCCCTTGAGCTAGTTTATTTTAATTGATTGCGATGCGATTGAATAAATTGAATGTAAAATGCTTTTTTTAGTTTTAGTAAATACTATTGCAAAGGTTTCTGACTTAAATTTTATTTTAAGATATTTACTAATTACATATATATAAATAGTTTTAACGGAAACGCATGCAAGTATAATAATTAACCCTAACTATGTACTCATCATCATCATCATCAGCTCATTACACGACCCCGCCGAGGGGCTCAGAGCCTACCTTATTATTAGGGATGACTAGGCCATAGTTAACCACGCTGGCCCAGTGCGTGTTGGTTGATTTCACAAATATCTTTGAATATCTTCGCCGATATGTGCAGGTTGCATCACGATGTTTTCCTTCGCCGTAAGAGCGTCGGATAATGTATATATGCAATTCGAAAATGGAAAAAACACATTGGTACATAGCGGGAATCGAACCTGGATAATGTCGAGTACGGTCCGGTAGGGTCAAGCGCTTAACAACGACGCTCGTTCTTTGTACTAGGTAATAATATATTAATGAACAAAGCTTTATGTGACAACTTACATTACCCATCCAGCGATATATATCCTTATATCTGAAAAAGAAATAAAACATATTATAGATACTTCTTTCGGTAAAAAGTATAAGTGTTTTGAAAAAGAAAAATGTATGGATTCAAAATGAAAGAAAATACTACTACCTGCTTTAAAACTGTGTATACAATGTCTTCTATCATCGTAATATAATAGGGAGTGAAGAGGTATTTGTTAAGTTAGCGCTTATCATATTTAGACTCCATCACCACTTAATATTACGCGGGGCAGCGGTCAAGCAGTAGCTTAAACAGAGTAAAAAATATTATTTCTAGCAACAAAGCTACAAAACTCTTAAAATCTACTAGTTAACATATGTCAAACGATTAAATTACTTCAATAAACATTTCCATTGTAGAAATAAAAACCAATTAACCTGTTCGCGAATTAAAAATAAATATAATAATAGAGTTCAGAAGCAACAGGGTTCAATTAGAAAATGATTTAGTCGGGAGTCCATTCACCCCACTTTCCCTGCAATTAGTTGCGCTCCGAACAATGTGCAGTGATTTTTAAATGATCAACCCCTAGCGCCATCTGGCGTGTTCGCTCAAAGCACAACTAGCAAGTAATATTGATAAACGCTCCCCAATACGTTATCGCCGTAATAAATACCTCGTTTTGTTTGTAAATTATATGTTAGATAGAAATTCTAATAACTAATATTGATGTAAACATGACTACTCTATCCAGGTTGGGTATCGGGCAATTAATTCTGCTGCAGATGAAATGTTAATAGATTTCTAATATTCAAAGGGCTTGAAACGCTAGAAACAATGATTGGAATGTTTGATAACAATGATTTCTAAACATTATAATTTTACAATAAGTTAAAATTGATGAATGGTTTTTATTATTTTTCTAATAATCGACCGTTACACAAATAGAAAACTTGATGGGATATTAATTTACCTAGTACTGCCACGTTAATTAGTTTAGGTACAACATAAGCTTTCTATTTTCACTTATTTCATGTTCTATATAATGGCAATATTGTTATCGCCTTTGTTCAATGTTAATGGAAGTGTCCCGCGTCAGATTTATCGATTGTTAATTTCACTTACATTAAAAATAAGAACGAGCATCCGAAAGGTCGGGCTTAAATTTTCAATTAAGATAATTATCGAGTCTAGGCACGGGCACGGGCACGGGCACGCGGCAGCGGCATTCAAAACGGAATGATTTAAAACAATTTTCATCGCAGCTAATGCCGATCCATAATTAAAATTTCCAACAGAATAATATTAAAGGCACTCAGCTTAATTTGCCAGCATTACGTACGCTTCGTCGTTTATTGGTGTTGAGAAATTAATATTTTGCGCCGATATCAAAAGTTCACGCTCAACTAGCCACCCCCGGGGGTGGGCAATAACTACACGGCGGACGAATTGTCGCAGGTGAGCGCCAAATGCGCTTATATTATTATTTTTTCACCTTCTATTACGGAGATCAAACGTCGTCGTGGCGACGGGGGCCGCGGGGCGCGGCGGGCGCGGCGGGTGCGGGGGCGGGGGAGATTATCGCGAATTATTCACGTGCCATAAAGCGCAAATTACATGAGCAGCACGTGCCGAGATGTCTGCGATATTGCGAGGATCCTCCCGCGGCTTTCCCTCAGAAACAATCGCCGCTGGATGCCGATAAATATAAGTTCGAAGCGGACGGTCTATTTTGTTTTCATACTGGCTATTATAAATGCTTTGAATTTAAATCTTTTAAACCTAAGCAGCTTGCGAATTTCAAATTTTTAAAAAATAGCACAATACTTGATAGAGTTTTTTATAAAGCATACATTTTGTTTGCGACTAGTACCTAATTGTAAGAGTAAGTGTAATTAAGGTTACACTTTGCTGTCATATTTTTAGAATTTCTGTAATAATATACCAGTACGTAGTTTTGGTGCTTTGGAATTCAGAAGAATAGCATTTAAACAAAATGGCATATACTCATGCCTCACATCGGAAGGCAGCGGCATTGAGCGCGTCATGTTTTCCGCAAACCGATTAATTCGACATCAATAAACAAATAGCGTTATTGGGGGCTCGAATGGCGTGAGTGTGAGCGTCTATTCGAGCACCTATTAAATTCTGAATGCGAGGTTAATCCGCAATTACCGCCTAGTTATCGCCGGAAGACGGCGGAGATAGTTAGGGCCCGGAAAATATTCCGTTCACTAATTATTCCGCGTAATTAAACGCGAGCATTATCGCGCAGCCGCCAGCCGCCACGCCACCTGCCGGCATTGTGCGGACTTGATTTACTGCAGCCCGTCGCGATTCCGCTGCGATTCCGAAACGGATCCCCGCCTCTTTTTGCGCCAATTAATTATCGGATTATACATATATTACATTTTAATCGATGCCGACACATAAATTCACAAAAACGAAATCAACTGCTGATAATGTAATCTACTAAAAAGTAAAAAAATAAAAAAAAACATTAAATCGTTGGTTAAATCTCAATTAGTCATATATCTAAAAAACATTCAAAATCAAAACTATGTAAGAATTTAAAAAGATTTATTCATAAATTATTTCAAAACTTAATTACATTTAAACATCAACAAGCCAACATCTAACGAAACAATATCCAAAAGATTTTTTCGTATTTGCAAATGGGAAAGAACAAACGAAATGAAAAAAATATACTTCTGCAAGAAGCTCGGGTGAATATAAAAATAATACAACAATATGGGGCTCAGTTAATAGGGAGGTCCCAGGGTCCACTCTTATAACGGCGGTCTCTAATTTGCTCTCCGCATTTCCTCTCCGTCGTTGCCTCCCGCCGGAGACGCGCACACCTCCCAATAAAAGCTGCCTAACACAACGTTTGCTCATTTTAATGTAATTAACGTGAGTACGTCATTACTTCCTTTATTGTAATTCTGGTAATTACTAAAAAATAAGATATAAAAATATTACCTGCGTGCCCTTTGACAAGCGTAATCTGCAAACACCCACTAACTTTCACTGCGACTCTCAGAGAGTCTTGTCTTGGTGCTATACTTTTCATCTTATGCCATGCTTCTTTAATTATAATGTTTTTAATATTGAATGAAAATATTAATTTCAAAATATATTAAAGTGTTTGTTGGTAAACTTTAAAAAGGTCTATATCAATTCTAACTAAATTTAGAGAGTAAATTACAATGACAATAAATTACGTACCTACTGTCAGAGATAAATAAAAAGAAAAGACCATTTACTTAATTACTTAGATATTAAAGTTATGTGTTTCTTTGGTTAAGTAAAGCTTATTAGGGCGTTCGATATAAGCGTATATTTTGTAGGTGTTTATAAGGTCATTAGTAATTACTGCGGCTGCAGCGGACGCCTTGCTAAACATTTTCTCGAAGCGCCGCCGCCGCTTGCAGTAATTAAAAGCCGGAGCCTCACCAGAGGGCGCTGTCCCGACCTCCCTGCTAAATCGAAAATTATTGTTCACCCTTCACATACTTATTTGTATGATTCATTTATTAATTAGGTACATTATTGACGTTGTTTTATCCAGATTTAATGTCTGATAGCTTGATACCCATGTTTTTTTTTTATTGAAAAACTGTGCTTAGTAGAAATTAATTAAAGTCATCGTTTAGTGGAAATGAAACTCTTCATAGTAATATAGACATTTTTATTTCTATTTCACTACCTAAATACATAATTAGAATTTCTGAACGGTATTCTTTGGGTCTGTAATTCTGTCGCGACTAGACGAACCGTCGTGTGTCGATCGTTACACGTCTACAAACGTGCTCTAAAATAGTTTGCGTGTATAAACGAAATGCATAATTTTTAACGCATATTGCGTTTAATCAAAACAAAAAACTAACACGGCCTTAAATCGTTTCATAACGCGCGAATCGTATAATCCTTTACCCTTTTTTGTTTGAAAAAAAAAAATAATTTCACGCCGTGACGCAGATAGATGCTCATCGGCGTACAATACGCGAAACCACCGTAATCGCAGCGCAAACATTAATCGCGAGAAGCATTTTGTTAATGAGGTAAAAAACAACGTCTGCGTCGAGTGGGACGTCATTACGGAGCGCGGCGGGTGCGGCAGCGGGCGCGGCAGCGGCGGCGGGCGAGACGGTATACGAGGTAGCGGGCGCAACACAAAGCAGCCCGCGACTTAATGACACCTCGTGAAAGCCCGAGATGAGTCATTTTTTGAGAGGAAAAGGCGAACGAGGAGAGCGCGCGGTTGTTTTACGTGCGCTGGTGACGTTTTGTTCGAACTAACGAGGTCAATAGTGGAGCGCCGTTAACGGCTCAGCGCGCGGTGCGGCGGTAACAGCGCGCGCGTTTGTTATTCTAAGACTTGCCTCCCATTGTACACCTCGATGCGATATATAAAGCCCTTAATGAGACAAACTACGACTTTTATTATAAGATTTCCACGTATGATTTTAAACTAAGGACTTGGTGCGCGTTTTAATACTGATAAATAGTTTATGTACACTGATCCTAATTGAAAATTTCTATTCCATTTGTAAATTTAAAGGGTTACATTTTTCAAACAACAAGAACGCATCGAGAAATATAAACTCACCAACGAAGATGTAAAAGTAATTAAGCGTTAATATCATATCAGTATTTTAAATAAATCGCTACATCTCGGACTGCTCCAAGTCCTTATTTGTCAAAATAAAACATCTCTTTGTACTCTAGCACAGTATAATAGGAAACAAAATAAAATCAAACGACGAGTCTAGACTATTTGAACAGACGAGGCTTGAGTCTTGACACCTGATTTTAGGAAAAGCAAAAAGTTTGTTTATAACGAAATAATGAAAATTTCCTTATTTTTTTACACCGAAAGCTACTTTTAATTCGTTTATACTACTTTAAATGTAAAACAAATGAAATCGTTAGTTTAAATGTCAAAGTAATAATACTCAAATACATCGTTCCCACGAATTAAGATTTACTTTAGAAACTTATTTTAGATGAAAAAAAAGACAAAGTTACGTCACTCAAATTTTAAAAAACGCGAAAAAATCAACTCCGACGCACCGTCTCGCGTATCGTTCCCGCACAAACGCATCTCGGTTTTCATTCAATGGAATAATTCTAAAAAAAAAAATAGTGTAAGGTTGATCACAGGCGCCGATAACGTTCATGCTACCGTTTACAAGTTCTTTGTCGAAGATCATAATAAAAACTCAAACAATGCGGCCTCAACACAACCGAGTTGTTGCCTCAAAGACGCACTACTTGAGAGATAAAAAATATCACGTGTAAGCAACCTCAATCTTATAACTGATCGAAAGAAAACAAACTGATTTAAAAATAATACTGAGTTATTCGGAATTTAATTCGATAACTAACTATTCCACAATATTGGACACTTGTACAAGTTTTAGGTAAATAGATTTTTGCAATAAATATACGATAGTTTTTGTCTATTAATTAACAAGGTTTAATGTGACTAGCCAAAAAATCTTAGAGCTATGCTAAGAGCAATCTTAGCTTAGCTAATTGTACTAACAAATGTCATCTAATAAAACTGGTCATCAATATTAATTTTTGCCAACTCTCGTTCAAAAAAAATATATCAGAAAAAACTTTCGGACTCCGCCTGTACCGGCGGCGCGGCGCACCTGGGTCGCCGGGCTCGTATTCAAATGCAAATCAAACGTTCCATTTTTAAAATCTACCATCTCGGCACTCCTTGCTTCCGGAACGACTTATGTCCAATCCCTACCAGTAAACGTCTGCACTATCAACCAAAACACACTGCTGCAGCGTACGGTTTAAAGACCAATCTCCAAAGCACGTGTGATGTGTTTGAGTCATTTTTATATCAAATCCAACTGTCGTTTGGGACCTTTTAGGGCAAATTTCGAGTACCCAGGTGTGCTCCCGATCCGGTTAAGGGAAGCGTCCTTGTTAGGGATTCTCGTACAAAATCGTTTAATGGTTTGTTTTTAATTTCATTTTTACATTCAATGATGCGCCGCCGTGAGTTATTGTTAATAAAATGAGTGGAGTTTTATGGACATTATGTTAGAAGTTTACAACTTATTAAATAAAACAGTAGGATTTACATCTGATGTTTGAAAAACATGGGTGGTTCCACTAAATACTTTTTTAAATACCTTTTGTATCCATTAAAGTGAATAGACATTGATAATTTTATATCACAATTTATGGGACATATGTAATGTCATATAACATAAGAGTAACTTAGCCAGACCAATGTAAAGGACCTAGTAAGTCACCAAAATAAAAACAAGATAGAGTCGGGTGGGGGCCACACAAAGGCGCACGTAGTTCGCCAATAATAATAGTTAATAGTTTTCTCAAGTTCTATACAAAAATGATTTAGTGCGTTCGAAAGTCAAGCAGTAAATCAAAGAGCTATCTCGTTCCGAATCGTTCAATACTCCGATATAATGACCCCGTAGGACACGTGCTCGTTCATTATACGAAACCATTCCAGGTTCGTTCCCGGATTTTGAATAAATAAATTTTATAGCTCCATCTGTCATACAGGAGATAAAATTTGTAATGGACGCAGGAGGCTCCGCAGCCCCGGCTTCGGCCGCGGTCCTTCTCTGACATTTACTGTCGATGAGCCTTAAGTTACTGTTAATGCACCTATGCTGTTTTCCTCATTACCGTCTGACGTTCGATTTATTACTTGTCCAATTTTAAGATGCGTCTTGCAGTGATGCAACTTACTTCCTTGATTTGCTGCCCACGCTTTGTTTATATTTGACGGGTTGTAAAGGTCACCGATAAATAAACCGAGCCAACGATGCATCATTTTTAGGAGAGAGTGCCATTCACTATTTATGTTAGTGTGCCGCCGTGATGCACGTCTAATGTGGTGTGACGATGTGCGCACACGAACGGGCCGTTTTCGTCCGTTCCGTATAATAGACGTGTCTTTAAGAAATACCTTGAATTGCGGACGCACACGTACGTTAGAAATTTTAGAAGTGTCATAAAACTTGCTAAACGTAATATAAACTTGGTAATTTTTATTTGTAAAGGTCATGGTATTAACTAAGTGGTTTTCTAGAGACCAACCATCGGAAAGTACTCACGTGTCGTTGGCCTATTTGTTTATAGAACTAATAAAATCTTCAGCAAGAATATAAGTAATCAAATTTATTCATATCATCATCTTCACAGTGTCCTCAGATTAACCTTAGTAAGATTGATTTTTATTGTGTTTCCCAATCCGATTAATAACTTTAAATCGATGACCTATCATTGAATTATTACTTAACTTTTATCTTAATTAAAAAACCTTTTAACTGAACAACAAAAAAAAACAAGTAAAGATCCCAAAATTTCCTACGTCGGAAAAAAAAAGATTAAAGAGCGCTTACCACTCCAAACTCCATCCAAGCAAATTAAATTCATACACGAAAAGTAATAACAGCGGGCATCAAAAGGTCTCGACTGTCCGTGCGGAGCTTTCCTTTTAATTAGACTCTAAGTACTCGTTAAAAAACAGGATCTTCCCAACAGACAAAGCGGCCAGTACCAACAAACACTGCGAATGTAAAAAAACGCTGGATAAATAAGTGGAAAAATACAGGTAAGTCGAAGAGGGGTTTTTGTACGGTCCGACCGGCCACTTAGGTCATCCTGCTAAATAAAGGCCCAAGTTTTTTTTATATCGCTTTTAAATGCGAAGCCCGTACGTTCAGTCGGACCTGCCTCATCCCCTTTCACGATAATGTGAAAGGAAACAAACGAAAGAAAATGTTTCCGAGCGCCCGTTCGTTTTTATTGAAAACGTCTTGTACCTAGTTTCGATTGCAAATAGTTCGTGTAATTCAGTTAGTTCGCTTTGCCAAATGAAACGTACAGATGTTCATTCAGCTTATTCCTCGAAGATTTATTTAATTTGGATTTTAAAACAGTTCTATTTTTAGTCATAACTATATAAGTATTATTATTAACCACAGTCGACTCCACTCATTCAGGATATTGGCTAACCTCTGATTTATTCGTCATTAAATAATTTCAATGCAAAAATTATTTAAACAAAACCCAATTATCTTGTATCGATGTCATATCCGCGGGAGTGTTTGTTACCAAATTTGTATAGATCCTGGTTTGTTTACGTCTACCCTGCTTTGATATCGACGTGGCCGTGTGTGAAGCTATACATTTTCAATTCGGCCACAGAGGGTGGGTTAGTGCGCTCGACGGCCGCGAGGGGGCGCCGAGTGTTTGAAGCGGTGATTAGTAATGCGGTGGGGGCTTATGGCGAAATAATCTTAGTGGAGACGTTAATGAGAAAACATTTTACTGGTCGCCGAGGGGGCACTCCACAATTAATTAATTCCGCATTGGGTTTTGCATATCAAAATTCGATCACTTGTTTTCTCGTACGTCATTACTTTTTTGGCAATGTCATACGTCAATGACACCTAGATACTTAAAAATATCATTTTATTCTTCATCCTTATCGTTACTGAAGATTGTGTTTAACCTGAAGTCTCCGCGACTTGCCTTCATTATAGATAAACAATTACTATATACGAAACCACATCTTTTTGTTGAAGGCATATTACAGCCGCATGATCATAAAAAAATATTTTTTTATCCAATCCGCATTTCCAATTACATTTAAAAAGAGAAAAGAAAAGATTCATTTAACCCTCATAATGGCAAGAGTACAGAAGAAAAACAAGTAACTGTCGCGACCAACACAAGGAAAAATAAATCGATTCTGTCTCACTTCAATGAGCAGAGGAAGGATTGTCTTTGTACCTACTTAGTCGTTACGTCACCACGTACTTTGTACACTACGTCTAATGCACGCAGTCTTTTTAAGAACTAATATAAAATAACGCCCGTCAAACTTTATGTACAAAATTTTGTACATGAGTAGTCTTTCTATAGTAAGTTGGTATCTGAATACAATTAACTCGTGAGAAATGTTAATCGTTTGTAACCTATCCTACAGTAGTTTACATATGTGAACGAAACATTACGAGCACACTCGAAATGCTAAGTGTTACGTACTTATTTCCACATTTGCAAACGTAATAATAGTCTTTATCTGCTAAGAAACTGAGTGGTAATTAGGTTAAACGCGGGCAGTCGGTGCGAACGGTAAATTCCTATTGTGGCGTTATCGGCGTCCCCCAGTCGCCGACCCGGCTCGCCGGAATGTTGCCGGCCAACTTTAATTCCCTTTTGCTAGGCGAATTTTTAATTCGATCTAGGCATTACTGTACACTTTATTGTTTCCAACAAATATTTTATATAAGAGCGTTATTATAAAATGGAACTGCAATTAACTGTTAACGTAATGGCAACAATAATTTATTGTCTGATAAAAGAAATTATTAAAAAAAAATGAAATTTCGATTAAAACCAATAAAGTTTTTGTCGCGAACCAAGTTCAGCTCAATTCTGTTACCAAATATTTGTACTCTATATTATTGGTACTTATGAAGAGGAACTCGGGACGACAGTTTACATTCGTCTTTCTGGTACAAGGTCTCTGATTATTATTTAGTTAATTGTAACTAGAGCAATACAATAATATAGTACATCAGCAGCTTTTTTTGTCAACTGCTAGACATAAGGTTTCGTAAATGCCTTCCACAGTTTACGGACCTCCGACTTCTCGCCATCCACTAAGTTGACGGTAAATAGGAAATAAATTATTTTCATCTCTTTATAAAACGTGTTTGACTGTTCAACTGTTATTAGGTATGTTACGTTATCAATAAAATCGCTTGCAAATTGCCAAAAATGTAAAAATCGAAAAAGAGAAATTGTTGCATCGCAAGTGAAACAGTGTGGAGCGACTCGACGTGTGCTGGTACACTTGATCGAATCGCAATACGTACCCAATCAGGATTATACAAATCCCCCGCGGCCGAGCTGCCGGGGGCGGGGGCGGGGGGGTTTAATCATTTACCGAATTAGATAATTATTAAACCATAGAACTATGAATTTTACAAAGCAGACAGTGGTACCAATATTATCTACAAGTTATTTTTACAGTAACAATAA
>JAODUI010000001.1:2248406-2278676 GCA_027563995.1 Papilio gigon | reverse complement strand
GGCGGGGGGGCGCGGGGGAAATAATTACAATCGACGAGAGTTAATCAAGTGCCGAGCATTGAGGAAAAACTCACGAATTTTCCTCGCAAAATGTTACGAATCGTTCTAACGGATAATATCTGACTTGATTACATTTTATTATTTGTTATCTTTTAATACATCGGTTTAATAAGTTGGTTAATTATATCAAAAATCTATCGTTACGTTAAAAATACAAAACAAAACAATACTGCAGAAACATTTTCTTAATTTAATTGGTAACGTATCAATTACTTAATACCCAAAGGTAACTCGATGATCATTTTTACAATAAAAATAAAATTCTTAACGATTTTATTGCATTAGCAGGATTATTTTACATTTCACTTGAATTAAAATAAAAACTTGCGCTTCTAATAATTAAATAAATAATGTAAGCCTAAAGGCTAATGTTCACCGGGACGTGATGGAGCGTCACTCCACACATCAGCGAGCGCTGTGACCGAGCCACTGCACCATTGCACACCCTCCCATGTGTCGCCGCTCTATATCGGCTGTGCGCCAATTCAAAATTTAGTCATTTCTTCATGAAAAACTTTAATCAAGAAATATTAATCACATGATTAATTGTGATTCATATTTTTTTTATTAAAAATATTTTTATGCCTAAACACATATTAGACGTCGGGGAAGGCTTATGTCCAGCAGTGGGCTAACAAAGGCTGACCATGATGGTGATGATGATGACATATTATAAGAATATTTCAAAACTTGCTTTGTTAAACTTGCAGTGAATAAAATCATTCATAATGTATTATATTAAATCATTCTTTAGAGGACTCTAAAATTAATCCCAGACTCGGTATAAAGTACAAAAAAAAAACATGTAAACACATTCCCGATTCTCTTCAATGAAATCAAATTACAGACAAGGAACGCATAACATGTGCTCACAAAAGTTTACCTTTCGGAATCTTGAATCGACTACTTAGCTGAACACGATCCCCGTGAAAGCAGTTTTTAGGAGCTCACTTACCAATGAATGCCCCGGCCCGCCTCGCCCCGCGATGTCCCTCGCCGGCCATTCAAACTCACCTGGATTTTTTAACTTTGAAAAATCTTATTCAAATTTATCAAGTGTCATGTGAGTTAGCATTAGAAAGAAATCGTCTTTTTAGTATACCGAATCAATTCAACTAGTTAAAAGATCCGTTTTTAAGACTTTTAAGATGTAATTAACGAGACCCCGGGAAATATAAACAATTTTGTGTCGATATTTGAAAGAATTCTGAGCATCGAAAACATACAGCACATTTTATAGGCTATATTTGTTCTTCAATAGTATTGGGTTAGTCTACAACTCAACTTTTTTTAACAACCATAACTTCATTGATGACGTGTCGACGTCTGTCAGAGTCTCTGTGATATAAAAAAAAGTAGGCTTTCGCGAGCCTTACTGTTTGTCAAATTTCCTATTATCAACACTTTTTACATACAAAATGCAATAGAAGCCTATTACCAATAGTGCGTTTGTAATATAAAGGCGCGTGCACACGCGGCGCGCTATCGTATTCTGGTTCATTAGGCGGGCGGCAGCGCGGCCGCTATCGCCGCGAGCCGCTCATTTTTCACGCTACGCGCTGTAGCTGTCCGCACCGAGCGCCGAGCACCAACCTTCTCGTGCGTGCAATCTATCACTGCATTTACTTTCAAATATAATAAAAAATACTTTGTGGTTACACGAAAGTATACGCGTTAAAAAAACGCATCATCAATACAAAATAGCCGGGATTTGAAAAATAACTTATTTTTTCGTGTCTATCTCGAAAACTAATGGGTAATTTTCACGTGGTAACATTATTTTTGCTAATAAAATAGAATAGAATAGAATGTATTTAATATCACACGACATGCAAAGAAAAACTTACAAACTGCAGTAATACAAAAAGAAAATGTGACAAATGGTGGCCAGCACAGCCGGTGCAGGAACGGCTAAGGACGTCTCTGCGCTGGTGTAAATCATATTTCATAAAATACTTAAACAAGGTCACCTGGTGTTAAATGACCGCCACCCATCGTTTCCCGTCCTTCGTGGTCTGGTGGGTACTCTATAAATTTATTGTTGTGTAGCTTTAATTTTTAATTCACATAATCGTCTCCCGTCCTCGTCAGCAATGTGTCGGTGTATGTTGTAATGAACGGCGACAATGCCGTACCTGCACAGTAGGCAGCTAGCAATTTAATTTTGACTACCCCCCGCCAATCGGGGACAATATTCAAATAAGGCTTCATCTATTAACGTTCCCCATCGCGACATGTCCCATTATCTATCACTTCCATCTGTAAAGACCCTCCGCAACGTTACCCCTGGTAACCCATACTGCGCTGCACACCAAAACATTTTTAAGGCAATCAAATGAAAACCCAGATTCGTAATCATTACATAATTAATTAAAGAACGCGGTATAATCTATACAAGTGTAAAAACAATTGACTTTCTACTTTTTTATTCTGAATCTCGTATCTGTCATTGACAACTAAAATATTCTTAAGGTACTAACCACTTGTAGAACATTGCAACTTAATTTATGTTAGAAAATATTTAACAATAAATTTCTTTGATTTTTTTCTTAAACGCAGAAATGGTGACGGTCTCAGTTTATCTTTGATAGACCGTACATGATAATATTTCAACATCTCAAATCGGCTTATTTGTAACACATATGAAATATACATTGTAAAAAACATCATAATGATAAATAATAATATATTTTAATCGGCTAAATTAAATAGGTTCATGGTGTTGTCACCACTGCGCAATTGAATTGAGATCTCGGCCCCCAATCTGCGGCGGCGGCAGGCGGGCTGGTGGGCCCCAGGCCGGCTACCCCTTGCCGTCGCCGTCGACGCCCCGCTGGCCTGTTCAAATACATCACCGTATCAATCAGCGATATGAATAAATATTTGCTTCGTGACAGTTCCAGCTTTTTTATTAAATTGCCTGAACATGCCGATATCAATTTTTAACATACACAATATAAAAGAAAACATATATAAATGTACTTTTACGCTTTTTAATAGTTCTTACTTTCGCCGTCGGTTCCGCCTCACCGCAATCTTAAATATTCGAATAAATAATGTTGTACAAAAATAAATTCGCAATGCGCTTGCGCAGGTCATATTAAACTCTACTATAAAGTGTCATATTCAACTGATAATCTACTTCAGTTAACGTGAGTAAGTATATTGTTTGAAATCAATGTTAGAACTTAGCAATCTGTAAAAACAAGGTAAATCTATATCCAGGAGTCAGTTAAACAATTAATAGACTGTGAAATAAAAGTACTTCTAAAATATCACCATACTAGATTTTCTTGCAGAAAAAATACAAACAACTGCTTCAATAGTGTACCTGCATCGGCTTTATTGATTTTAGTTTTAATTTTTGTGAACGGGGGACTCCAGATCGGGTTGCGACTTGATTTGATGGATCGCACTTTGTGCCGATGGAAATAATATCGCACCAAGCACGGATCATTGGAGAGAGCAGGCTGCACTTAAGAGTATTTTCATCCATAGTAAAATCGACAATGGAAAGCGATTTAAAATATTGCATCGAGCATTTCAAACGGGGTAAGACGCAAATTCTCGCAAGAAATACAACCTGGATTAAAAAAAAAAATAGTTGCTTATCGATTCATTTTTTATATTTTTTTAAATAGTAAATATTTCGTTGGATATTCGTACAGTAGTCAGTTTACAAAATAACTTACTCTCTGAGTCAACTTGACAGAACAAGGGTGAAGAATGAAACAATAGGGCATCAAAGCGACCTCTCCCCTCCGCAGCAAGCCACAGGAGAATATCATAAATGTCGGCTTAAACACTCGTCCCGGCTGATGGTAAATAAAAATATAATAAAATAATAAATTCCATGCAACATATGGCGCAACGAGGAATTTCGGATTTACAGACCACTAGGTCAAGGGAGGGATACATTCAGAGACTGGTTGTTAGATTTATGTGAGATAAATACGTTGTCTTCATTATTGTAGTTGTATAAACACTAAGAAGTTTAGTTATAGTTACATAGAAATAATACAAAATAGTACACACTAAATGTGTCTAAATTGTTTCTGATTTTCAGTGAATTTGAGTATTCATTACAATAGTTTTTTGTATATCTAAACAGGACAACCGATCGGTCAACAAATCGAGGTGTAACGCCGCTCCCCCGCGATGCACCGAGTGCTGTATCAAGATCGAGATTCGAGTAATAATCGAACCCTCGCAGCGCGGTGGCGCACACTCAATCTCGGAGCTCATAGGTACAAACATACATCAAAACATTTTACCTCCAAACAGAAAAGATTGTCCAAAAATCAACCTTATTGCATTGTGTTAGTGATTATGGTTCGAATGATGCGTGTCTGTAAACTTTTGTAAGAATATTCCGTGTGATGGGGTGATAATCCAAAGAATTGCGGACTGTTATTGAATTTCTCAGCATTTTCGATTTGTCCCCATGTTCATTGCACAAACTGTTATTAAATAACAGTGAAAAGAGCGGCGTAATGAACATAAAATAAAATCAGTTTTAGCCGTAATCATTATAATGCTATGTGTATTGTTGCTAAGTAATCTTGAATTCAAGGCAATTACAAATTGTGTTTCTTGTAAATCAAAATCTTTTACATTAATTCTGATGTCCAGTCCAAAAAGACCGTTCATACTACTTTAGAATCAATACTTAAATCGATGTCCCAGATACGTCTAAGAAAGATTTAATTAGTTTATACTTTTACCGAAAAATACTTGGTTTATGTTTATCCGAAAGAAAACATGATTTTTAATTTGAGATTGAAACGATTACAATAAGCCGTCACTTCAATTACGGCGCCATGCGACTGAAATTAATTTTGTCATATCTCGATTTACGCTACAAGTAGTAGATTACGCGGCGATTTACTATCGTCGTATTATTTCAATCTTGTCAATGGTACCGGTATAGGCAAAGACTAAGTTCAAACAGAACTGAACCTTGTCTTATCTCGATTTATTTTATGTATGCCAGTCTGCAGCTAAATCCAAAATATCAATAACTAATGAGGCAAAATGTAATTCAAGCTAAAGTCCCATTCTGTAGGTACGCTTTTTTATACCTGACAATTTGTAAAGGACCCTTTGCTTAGACAAGAAGAAAACGTTCCTTCGCAGATAAGAATTAAGCCCACCTTTCACATTTGCAATGACCGTTCAAAAATATCAGACCGTAATGTCATATCTGGAGCAAATAGTCTTTGGAAATATTTTGGCACATTGGCGCAGAAGCGATGATGTCGCGGTAATGGAGTGCCGGCGAGGCGCGCGGCCGGCACGTGGCCTGCGCCCGCGCACGCTCCCGCACTCCCACCGATTATGTCTCACCACTACGTGAGAATTTTATAAAATTTTGGCTTGCATTTTATATACATAAAGTAAAAAATATTTTGAATCATTGTGAGATATGGCAGACGGCTAACATTACTTAATTTTCTTTTGAAAGCATTCACCCCAACGACGAACTTTTCCAATAGGAATTCCGCTTTGCATTTCCAACTCCTGCTCATATTACGATTATTAAGTCCTTTGTGATGATTTGAAGAGCATCTCGCCAATAAACCTGAGGACCTTTTACCTGCAGAATACGTCTGAAGCGATCTCGGGAAAAAGTAATATCTAGGTGTCAACTGCACGCGATTATCGCGGTGTAAAAAATTGGCAGCGCGGCGATGACTTTGGACCGACGAGCGAGGACCGACGTCGGCGAACTATATCCACCCTTGCCTGTATCTCGTTTATCGGCCGATAGTATCTGAGTGAGACATCGCCGGTGACGTTTGAAATATGATCGGAGCGGTCCCGAGGGCGCGGGACCGCGGGGCAGAGGAGGCGCGGGAGGCCACGTGCGGGGCATATTCAAATCAGAATCGCACGCGGCGGACCCCCGTGTTGGCTAAATACGCCGCCCGCGCTGCGCCCGGCCCACCCACTTACCGAGGGTCGGTCCTATGTAATCGAATTTGAAAATTATTCTAAAACACTGAATAATGTATTTGGAAGGGACGGCTCGCCGGAGGCGGCGCGCTCGCGTTGATTTTTAAAATAAATTAAACTTAATCAAGTGGGTTCGCGCACCTAAACGGATTAACTTGGCGCTGATTTGACTTTGCCACTGTTTGTGCAGCGTGTGGGGTGACGGCGCAAAGCTGTTTCGAACCTATCCCACTAATATCGTTCAGTACACACACGAAATGCGTTTACCATGTCTTGTATTGATTGAGAACCCGGATACCTTACTTATAACATTGTACATGGTGATGAAATTGCCTTATAAACAGAATATTAAATGTTACGAAATTAACAAATCTACAGTTTGAATGTTACAATTACGAAATTACCTGTCTATCCTAGATCCTAGTAACAGATCAGGTTCAGTGCAACCTGATCTGTTACTCAGTCGTCTTTAACTTTAAGCATTCAATTTTATTTTGCGCCACCACTTTTCGAAGAAATAATTGTAAATATGATTTCGGGTATTTGACTAAAATGAAATAATGCGTAAAATCTGCACTAAGCGCCTGGGTAATCACTGAATGACCGTGTGCTGTTTTTGTATGATCAACATCGTATTACAAAAAAGCCCCTATGATAAACGACTACCTAAATAAAAATTTATGAATCGCAAAAATTTGCCAAATTGAAATTTGAAAATTAAATATTGAGTAAGACAATATTAGTTCACTCGCTACATTAAGTTTTATTACGCCATGAATACATTTGGTTGAACGCGATTCGGCACGCAGGGCTGCGGCCCGCCATTAGCGCCCGATATGAAATGAAAATTAAAATATATAAAAAACTGCGACGAGCACTCTCCACAGACCGCTAAGGGCAGCCCTAAAGATTTAACCCTAAGGACTTGCATGGAGTACTTATTGACACTAAATAAGTTTATATTTATTTTACACTTCATTTAAAAATCTTACAGATTTGCGAATAGCAACATTATAAAACATCTCGCCTTCGATAAAAATCCTGCAAACACATACGTTTGTTAATTTTTTTATTGTGCATATATATATCTTATGTAAAGCTATTTCGACAGAGATAGAAATGTTTTTATTCAAACTAACTACTTTTTAATAAAAGTGAAAAAGTTCCCGATTATAAAATGCCCTTTTCTTATGTATATATTAATCGATAATGTTTCTTTACTTAAAACTATATGTTAAAGTATTAAAAAAATAAGTATAGCAGTAATGGCGAGTCCATCGCACGCGTTAAAACTATCATGTAGCGGTGTACTGTAGGGGTGCTACTCGATGATTTGGTTTTTCGATTCGTTACGCCGTCAAACTACCCTCGTAAGCGTACCCTCGAATATGTTCCCTCGCCTTGAATATTATTTATACGTTTGTTAAGTGGAGTTGTACGGCGGCCGAGAGGATTATAGCCTCGGGAGCTCAGCACTTCAACAAACATCGGTTATGATTTCTAATATCGATCGCGGAATTTTAGGGACTTGTGGCTTTGTTGAACATCATTGAGGTACCACTGCGCGACTGAAGAATCTCTACAGTAAGAATAATCATGTGATGAATATCAACAGATAAGAATTATTTAAAGTTTAATAAAATACAGCATAAAATATTCGTAGACAAAACGGTTTAAACATTATTTCGACCTCGGTTAAAGTGCATGTTTGTATAATCTGGCTTATTCTAAGGTAATATTAGTTTTCCCGATCCGCGTCTTTGTAGGATGTCTTAAAATATGTCAAAGGAAACAAGCGTATACTGTCGGGGAGCCACTGCAGTCGCCAGGCAGCGCACGTATGCAAGGCAAACATATTTTCTCTTGAGACTAGAACGGTGAGCAAACAGTGGCCAACAGGAGCGAAGGTTGAGCCGTGTTTACCAACGCTGCGTCGCCTACCCTCATATATTAAACATAGCCCAGTCTACCTCACCTCGCCTTCTGCCGGCCCCTGCACGTAAACCTTGCCATCGCCACTATATTACCTCGAACAAATCGACAAAATTTATCTGCCAATGTTTATTCTAAATCACGTAAGATAATGTCGACCGCACACAGTAATGAATCCGTTTTCCAGCAGTTTTACATCGGCATAAAAATAAGGTCGCGGCAGTTAACACGTTTATCGGGCGCTCATTAAAGCGGAGGGCGATCTTGCTTCGGAGTCGTTAAGCGCGCAATAGTTCGCGAGATCCTCATAAAAAATATCTCGCAACCGACTTTACGAGCGCCCTTTGTGAATGCATCATTAAATTTCCATCTAAATTTAAATTACGAACGGTACGATTCGACGCGCGCTCTTTCGCTCTCACGTGTTTCTGTTTTCCTAGTCGGTGGAAATGTTATAATTGCTGCACAGAGAAACGCAGCCGAGTCGAGAATTCGAAAAAAAGATGACGTCAGTCGGAATTATCTTCAGCGCAGCGCAATTGAAACGGCTTTGCGACGGGGCTTAGTGAAAAAGTTGGCGTTCGTTTTAATAATTCCCAGCTCCGGCGCCTCGTCAGAATGCCGTTGTCACTTCGCGGATTAAGCTACGACACGGTTGAGTTGGGATTTGAGAGTTATTTTAATTTGCATTTTTTCGTATGATTCCGAAAAAAACTGAATGCCATCAACGCTGCGGAAAATGCGCAGTGTGTCTGTCTACTGCGTGACTTTACAACAGCGGTTCTGACGGGTTAACAACGGTGCGGTGCCTTCTAAGGAAGGACATAAAGTCAGAAGGTGAGACGTCGGAGATGTTCGGTCACGCAGTTTAGATAAGGACATTCTTGTATACGGAGGTACTTCTCCCCAAGTGTGCAACGAGTATTTAACTGCCCTAGTTTTTCTTTTATTTTTTTCACTTTCATAATTTAGTCGTATGTTCTGACGTTAATAATATATTCGGCAAAATTGGAAAATGGCAGAACAGTTGCACGCTTTAAGGGAAACATATAGGAAATATGGTTATTTAATTTACATTAATATGCTCATAGTAGTCACTAACAAAGTTAAACTGGCAAAGTGCCTTGAGTCCAATGAACAAATGAAAAATAACACAAAAAAACAGGAAATGTCGTCGAACAAATAAGGTCATTCGATTAAGCGGAATGATTTGCGAATCACTTAAAAAATCCAAATGGCACCGTTTTTCGACTTCCCTCCCGACTTCTGGCGTTGGAATTGCGAATAAAGCCGAATAAGAATAAATTGTGCGACTGGATAAAGCAATATTTGTTCATCTACCCCCGCATTACGGCGACGGCGGCCATTAGCGGGATGCAAATAACGTCTTGTCATTTTTACTTCTTTATTTTTCCTTTTCGCCTCGAGATCCGCGCTACTTGGCCCCCTCCCACGGACGTCCGATATGGAAACGAGATTAAGTTGAACATGTTTTAAAAATATTTCATATTAAATAGCCAGCTACTGTGTAATGCAAAAATAGAGTAATGATTGTAAGGTACGGTCTCGACAATATCTTACAATTATAACTGCGTGCTCGATTCACGGTGCCTCAGGCGAACGTTTACTTAGATGAATTAATGGATGCTTTTTATTTTGTATCTCCGCAACAACTAAGTGCATCTCCTTGAAATTTGGCACAGATGTTGAATATAGCCTGAACAACGGACAAACTAATAAGTAAGCTTTTTAAGTTCGCGCGAATGTTCACGGGCGACAGCTAGTTGATAATATTTGAGCAACTTGAGTTTGATATGAAATCACAATCTAAAGAGACATTGCTAAGCGAATTCAGAGCGATTCGCTGTGTACTGTTCTATCATTTATATAATTAGTTCCCGCCTAATTGCTAGAATGCCGTTAATTTAAACATACAGTACATAATAAAATGTCGTCGCAAATCTAACAACTTGATTGAATGGACAATTCATCTCGATTGTGACAGCGGGGCGAAGGCGCGGGCGGGGGCAGTGCACCGGCGCAGTGTCGCGAGCTGCGCGCTCTCAGGCCGCGTGGGCGACGTCCATAACTCGCGCGCAACAAGCATACACGCCACCGCTAACTACCGACATTCAAACATACAGGATGACCAAGATCTGTCGTATGCCGTCGTATTTACGTAAACAGGTATCGTAAATAGCAATCACTTTTGATTTTGACAGAGTTTAAAGTTCGTTTGCAAATTGTTTGCTGCCACAATATTTGCTTTAATTTGATAGGTACATAGCCTAAAAACTGTCATAACTTTGGTGCTTGTTTGTATAACATAATTATTTAAATCTGTGCCGTGCTTACTAAGATCCTAAATAAAAAGTTAAAATATTTACGCTTTTATAATGATATAAATGAAAGACAATATCAAATCTAAAAATCGAGGTAGCTTACCCTGAAACGTAATGAACTAAGTACAGTGTGTTCACGTTGATTTGATCATCAACAATTTGCATATAAAATCTTGAACGTAATAAAATGAGATCAACCTGTATATTCGTACTCCGCAAATCCAAATCATAACTATATCCATCCAGGATAGGTACCTACTTGCACGCCAACGGATCAGTCTTTATGGCCTATAAATGTGTAATTCACGCCACCTTAATCCGACCCTGTTCATATAAATCTGGATTAGTCCTGCCCGCAGCGAGTACACGATACCTCGTGATTATGCCGTTAACAATCGCAATTGAAAAATAAAACACATCTAAGTGCAGCCCTGCGGTTTCGGACGACATGTAAACTTGCTCTTTTTCATGTAAAAGCCTTCTACACAAAAACCTTTACACGTTTAAAAGTTATCGAGTAGCTTACAAATGTTATGATGCTATACACCAGTTTGACAAAAATGTTACTGTCGACAAGTTTATCTTATTAACGTTATAAATCGAAGGATTTCGTAACACTTTTTATTTCGTTTATTAGCATGCACCTCTAAAAGGCTAAACGGTTCTGAATGAAAATTCACTCCGAGATAGATTACTACCTAAAATAATAATTTTTTCCTCTTTACCAACGCTAGTTTGTCTAATAGGTCGTGTAAAAACATTTCCAGTGACAGTTAAAACACCAACCAATCAAGAGGTGTTTGTAAAGCGATACTAATATAGTGAATTAACACAATTGTGCGAGCAGACAACGTGCGTACATATATACTCGTACTCACCTTTCACGGGTAACAGGGCCATGTCGACGAAGCCCATAAATTACGTAAAACAAGCAGATGCCGTAGGGAGGGGGAGGATGGCCCCCGTCCCCCGGTAATGGGAGCATTAGCAGCACTAATGGCCACGGACGCTGACGTACACACATAAATTCGTGTCAAATTTAGGATGCGTGACGTCTAACCCACGTCACAGGTATGTGTAAAGCAAATTTCGAATAATTTCACATAACACAAATATTGTTATATTTATTGTACATATATTTAATTAATTTCTAAGAATTTTCATGAAGAACCTTTTACAAATTAGTTCAATAAGTTGGCATAAGAATAAACAGTGAAATATACAAGGGTAAAGATTCTTGTTAGCATCGTAACTTCTAAGTACTAAGGTCCACTAAGATCTAGCTTTAAGTAGCACTATTGCTTTGTGTATTAGCAAAATGTGTGAATCATAATGTAAATCAATAAAAAGGGATCCACATTTCGTGAGAAAGCTGTCCCCCGCTGCATCTATCGAGCGCCCCTAAAACAAAGTTATCCCCGCTCGCTGGGGCACTAAAAATTCCTTATAATTGAATGAATCAATTCTATCGCCATTAAATCGAGTTACCGAGCATATTGGGTGAGCAAATTTATTTAGCTAATAACCCTCCGCACCGCTCCGCCGAGATTTATCCCTTGTACCTTGGGAACATGCACATTTAAGGATTTACTTATAAAATAACACATACGATATATTTTCCAAATAAACAGCAGTATAAATTTTCATAAATCTATTGTACCTACTTAAATCCTAAGTCTTAATTCAAGTAATTAAAACATGCCCTTGCTACTATATAAGGCTACAATTTAACCAGTGGAACATCATTTCGAGATCTGCGTTGAACGTATATTTCCTGTTAATTATTCGAGCAACACAAAAGCCTCCTTCAAAACACACCCAACTGAGAAGTTACGTTGACAACTTTACATTGAATTACTCCTGAAACTCGAATAAATATTTAATCGTAGCGAAGAAACCGTCACCGCCACGTTCCGAAGTCGAACATCTACCGGGGGCGGAACTCGAAGAACAAACTTAGCGGGCTACAACTAACGTGAATTATTAATACCTGACATAAATTTGCCATAACACTGCGAAGTTTGCGAGCGGTAGGCCGGCTCAAGACAGTTGTACAAACGACTTACAAATCGCGCAGCCGGATGCTACTCCGGCTAATGGCGGCATAAAGCAGCGGGGCCGCGTCGCGACCCTTCCTTCCCTCGAGCACTTGATCTTATCAATTTGCAGGACACGCTACTTGAGATAGCGAACCTCTCCAACAATCGGTATCGGGCGAGCCATCTCTTGTACTTTATCTACGACATCAGCATTATTAAATGTTTGAATTTGTCCAATACGTTCTTTCCCTTTCACATTTATTTCACAAAAATGCAGACAATAAAGTTTCCTATTATATTTCCTACAAGTATCCCTGAGTCAAACCTATGACAACTCTGTCTTGTTGCCTACTTAAAGTTAACTACAAAAACACGATAACTACAAGAACCCCCTATTGAAATGGTTCACAAAATTCTACGATAATTTGCTAAGTTTTTAAGCACAATACAATTACAGCAAAATTAATTACATTTTTTATGTATAAAGTGTTACCGTAGGGTTTGTTCTTCAACATAGTTTACTAGTCGAAGGTAAATAATAAAAAATGAAAGGTAGTTGTGGAAGCTAAGAAAAAAAAGGCTTGAACACTGTATGGGTACTGATAACACGGGCGCGGCCAGCCGCGCCGCGTCGCAGTCAGGTCACGTCGCCGCGCGAGTGCGCCGAGCGTCCAATCACTTCACTCTAAACTAATAAATCGGAAGGAAGCGCCGGCGCATACGGATCACAACTATGTCGGACTGCATATAAATTAAGGAAAAATCGTGACATGTGTACAGTATGTAAATATTTGCTCTTAGTAATACCTATTCGTCTTTTTTTCATAGCTGATTTAGAACTCCAAAGTATAAAATTGTTTTACGAAAAAATTTATTTCAGTTAGTTTACTGAGCTTATGTTAGAATTCGTTTTGAAAAAAACATAATATTAAGATAATATTATGACGTAATTTCAACAAAGGAAATTAATTCAATTGATTCTAGGTACCATATAACATTAAAAATCAAAGCAATGAGCACCCATTAAACCATCATTCTACAAAAAAAGTACACACTTTAAACTAATTTTATACAAGCCATGATATGCGTTCACATGATGCAGGATTATGTTTACCATCCAAAGGTAATGGACGTCGTAGAACCGGCGTGTGTTTACAATGATCTTCCATCCCGAACGTGAAGTCAATTTATCACCAAGGAAAAATGAAAACTCGACACGTCCATTAAAAATAGTCGAGCATAGCGTGACCCACAAAACGAGAGAGCTACGTGAAAAGAAATACAACCGGGGATAAAATAGTCGCCACCTCGTCAGCGCCGGCAACGGGAGCCCAAAAAAGAAAACCAATTTGGCCGCGTGAAAAGCTTCGATCCAATCGCAACGCGCCGTATCCACTCATTTGATATTTTCACTCACTTTCTCTATCGAGAACAAATTACAAACTGTCGATTTACTCTGGGAAATATTAGAGCTATTTATTTTTCTGTCACCTGTCGATCGCTGCCGCGCTTATGGAAATCGCTTAGTGGCTTGTGTTCGAAGTTTTTCTATTAACGCCCGCCATTGAACGTCTCGTACAGTTCTTGTATTATATTGCAAATCGACGGAAACATGTAAAATTAGTTTGTTGAACGCGATTTCGTTTGACAAATTAATACAATTATAATTACAATTTGGTACTTCGAATAATTTACAGTTCGCGTTATTGAAAATTGCTCAACGGATCTTTATGTAATTTGTTATTTAAATAAAACACAGTCTGGAAAAATACATAGTCTTCTAATTAAGTTCATTTATAATTCTACGCGGACAGAGTCGCGGTCAGTAGCTAGTGTATAATAATTATTTACAAACACCTTCAGTCGTGTCCCCTTTGTACTGAGCACAGTTACGGTTGTATTTCTAAATAAACCTATGTAAATGTGCCGCGAGGGTTACCGCTGACGTCAACATCATCGTCATTGTAAACCTCCAAGCCTTTCCCCACTCTGTTATGCACAAGAGCTCGTTGTTCTCGTCGTCGATTTGTTTTTTTTCTCTTCATTTCATAAGAAAATCAAAGTAGATTCATCTATAATTGATCATTAATTTGAATAATACTTTTAATTCGAAGTAATTGGTATCTGAATAGATTGTAGCAGTAACATAAGTCGAAATTTGCATCAAATATTCCCTTTGCGTTACCATGACAACCGTTACATCTTATCATATGCATACTATTAAATCGTTAAAATAAACCATGCTCAGAATCTTTTTTGAAAATATAACAGAATCGTCAATAATACACTGGCCGACGATTGACGTTTTTACCTGTTGGGTACGGTTAATGAGAGAGCGTCCATATTTTAACGGCACGGGTCGATAAATCATAACGGTAAGATTGATGCGACGGCCGCCGAAAGGGAAACGCTTTTGATTTGTGAACGCTGCTGGGCGACGTGACAATGGCGTGACGTCACGCGCCGTGATGCGAGCATCGCCCGCGCCTCGCACTGATCACGTGAAGCGGCCATAACTCGCTTTATTACAAAATCAAACAGAAATTATATGATACTTTTGACGTCGTTTACGCACTCAGATTTAAGCATGCAGAATTTCTGTATCTTGCAAAAATGTTTTTCAATGACTATCACCACACCCTTGTAAAAAACCATACTTAATATTTGTGTAAACTTTAAGTTGGTTGGTCAAATAATCATACACGTCACTGAAAAACTTAGTTTCATATGGGAGTCAAAATCTTTGAACGTCAATTTGTCGACTAAATGTAGATTTTTGAGAACTTTTTAATAAAGTTTTTATTAATGTAAGAAATTTAGTAAGGCTGGATAAACATTTTAACAATAAAATGGTATGAAGCGAGTAATGTGTGTACTACAAAAGATGAAAAAATGATTTCTAGAAATTTCATTAAAATTCCGCTTCGTCAAGTCCAAGGGAGTTCTTTTATAGGGTTGCCACTTCATTAAAAAATCACGACATTCATTTTAACGAAGATAAATTAATTAAGAGAAAATCTAATTTGCAAATTTCACGTGTATATTTATGTACCTCTAGCTATTGGTAAATTTGTAGATAAGAACTTAAGGTTTTATTTAAAACGGTAATAAAAATGCACCGTCTTTCTGAATTCTTGAACAGTCGCAGTACTAACTGGTAAGAAAGGTGTAGAAAGAAAATTATTTGTTTTTCTCTTTAAAAAGCAACAACCCTGGAGGCTAAGAAGGGCCTTGGGTGTAGGCGAGCGGGCGCGGCGGGCGGATTTGTCGTGGCCCGGAAACGGCGGGGAATTCATTTGGGCGTAATAGGTTTCCTGAGCCGGCGTCCGGTCTCCGTCCGACCCCGTCCGGGTCCCGAACGCCCGGACGCCCGGACTACGCGCCCGACACGCAACGGAAACGCCGCGCGTGCGATACGACGTTGCGAACGATGCGGAACGCTGTCACTGTTTTATTTATAAAATTATTTTATTTTAATTAATTCCCGACGACGCATTCATGTGAGAACAGAAATGTTCTCGCGATGGTACGGTTTCCCCGGTTTTACATAATATATTTCTTGCTTCTGACGTTGTATTTCTCATAGAAACTTCCAAAGTACAATGATGTAAAAATATTACAGAGAAACATGTTAAAAAAAGTAATTCTTCATATCGACAAACTTTTTAGTGATCAATTATCAATTACTTTGTATGAAAAGATATAGTTTAATATTTCTTTAAATTGAACAAGCTCATACGTACAAACCAAAATATTGTTGGTAAACATCCGGACAAACGATACTGGAAACTTATTTAAATGATCCTGAAAGTGAACATTCTACACAAGCACACCTCGAACGGAACCCTTAAATTCGCGCGTAGCTGTCACAGAAAATCCATTCTTCGCCCCAACTCATAATTTCCTCCGAACGAACTTTCTAGACGAAAGACCGTTTCATTTAAACTTACGTGACGTGTCATTAAGCCTCCGTTCGTCATAATTATTATTATTCAAATCGTAATTCTAACTTAGCGAAGTGAAAAAGTAGAGCCGTGTTAACTTATGAATAATTTACTTGCTTCAACTTTACATCGTAATCGTACTGTTATACGTTTTTGGAACAAGTAAATTCATGCCAGACACAGTAATATGTTAAAAAATTTACATCTTCTATTTGGAACATTTCATTTAAAGAGTACACTGGTAGTATATCGCCGTATTATTACTAGTTTTCCTGAGATCAATTTATTATTTTATAATCTGATGTTATAATGACCACAATTATGCACGTCTCCTGTTGCACAGCTGATTTTACTAAGATCTTGAAACTGGTACCCGGCCCGAGCAAAATTACACTTTCGATCCTGTAGTCAAAAACAAGGCGTCTAACAGCCAGTAATTACTTAAATATTTCTACTATATAGCCAAGATTTTTGTCACTTTTATATCAATCACAAAAATATAGTGTAAGTATTACAGTTTTGAAACGTTGAAACATGCCCTCAGATTTGTAAAACAAAACCTAACAACTCGTAAACTGGTATAAAACAAAATACTAATGCGATTTACGTTCAAGAGAGCGAAAAATAAAATAATACGGCGTAGGCGCTGCCTCGCGCCCCGGGGCACGTGTTGTAATCTCTCTAGATATTTCATATTTTAACCGTAGACGCCCGCCGGCGTTGCTACGACGCCGTAGTATGTCGTAGAGTTGCTACGCCGTAGTACACTTGAGCAAGCACCGTGTATATTTCATATTTTAGCAACCTAAATACAGTTTTATTTTAGTCAAGTAACTTAAGAAGTTTATTTTAAGCGAATGGAGGCGAGAAAACTGTAAATTCCTAAAACTGTAATAAAAAACATGGAAACTAGTATTTCAAAGACTGATTGTTGTGTATTCTGACGAAGCCAAATTCATTAGTAACATATAAAATTACTCAATTGAAACAACAGAACAACATACACACAACACACAGCAAAACATAAGAATGTTTCATGTTTTGGTCTACGACCCTAATTTTTATTTCATCTGCACTGTCATCATCATCTTCACAGACAATTACAACATGTTTATGCTTATATTGTTTATCTAATCACCAATAGCCTAATGGTTAAGAGTCCGGATTTCCGATCACGAGGTCGACAGTTCGATATCCGCCATTTGGCTATTGTCGTAAACCATATCCTATCACAAGCCCAGAGTGACAAAAGAAATATTAATAAATTAACAAAAAGCTGCTACTATTTAAAAAGGAATGTACTTAGGTACGATATTAAAAGGCTCACTTAATAAAGTTGAAGGCATATAAAGCGCGGAAGCGAGTCCCGTGACGAGGTGTCGACATGACGCGTGTTACCCGTGTACTCTCGCCTACGCTCAAACTGCTGCAAATCGACTACAACGTAAACAATGGAAAACCGCTCTAAGTACACCGCAATAAGGTATATGTTGTGTACATTCCCGCACCAAACGCCACCGGCTTCACATTAAAGCGAGGACCACGATCGACGAGGTAATTACATATAGGTCCGCTAGCTGTTATAAATCAGCCTTGAAACTTCAATGGTTTCACTTCTACACGATTTATTTATAAAATCTAACATTAGGTATACTACAGTTTAATGCAGCAGTGGGACTTATTTCCGATCACCAAGTTATAGTAAAATAGTATATCTTTTATTAGAAATCTTGATTTCTAAAATGTATAAACAGATGTATTTTTTATTTTAATAACTTTCATCATAACATAGGATCTAACACTCCGTACAAATTCAGTTTTATCCACTTTCTATTTGCAAAGAAATTCCGTCTTCAAATTGTGAATTTCTTAAGCCAAATCTAACATAATAATTTAACAAAAAAGTTTTTATATACAATTCATGTAAGTGAAACATTGATTATAATATTATTAAGCTCCAATAGCCTAATGGTTATTGGTACAGAATACCGATCTAGCGGTTGTGGGTTTCGAATCCCGCCATTCGACTATTGTCATGAACCGTATCCTAACACAAGCTTTCAAGCTTACCTGAAATGGTTACAAGATACATTAGTAAATTAACAAAAATCTACTAATATTTTACTTATAAAAAAAACAATAAAATTCTAAAGTCCACGAGACCTTAAAAGTATTTTTTTTTTGTATAAAGAGACAAATAAAATAAACAAAATACTTCGTGTAATATATTACACTTACAAACGTTTTACTGATTTGTCAAAATTTGTATTTAATTAAAAGGTACATCGTTACTTTTATGCAACGGCATAAAATTTAAATTAAAAGATACATTTTTTAGTAAGTCTTATCCATATAACGACTCTGCAGTCGTGGGAGGGCATTCCATGATACTTATTAAGTTAAGAACTTGTGTACTAAAGACGGTACGTTGAAATATCTTAAGGAACTCAAACAAACTTAGTTAAGATAATTTAATGAGGTATAGGTACGCTTCGTAAGCTCAAGAATTATGAATACATGACATATAAAATTGACGGTACATTAAAAAAAAACCCTTATTAAAATGTCTTTTAAAAATTTTACATACAGTCCGTTGGTTTTCTTAAGTTAAGTGTAGTGTTAACTAACATTTCGTCTGAGATAATCTTTAAGTCGTCGCAATTAAAAGCATCTTAACGCGGAGAGTTACTAAAATTGGAGCAAGTTATAAATGCGTAATTATTTAATGGTATGCTAAACGAGATTTCTGTAATAGATTAAAATTATTCGTCTTGTGATAAACTAAAGATGGTGCAGCTGTGTTATTGAACGTTTTATCATTTTGTATGCCTACTGTTGGACATAGACTTTCCCAATGCCTTTCAGTATGCGGTCCTCTGCCTTCCGAATCCAACACCCTAAAGAAAAACAATATTCTAAGTACATAAATCTCAGAATTCCTTTTTACGCTTGTACACTATTTCTTTATTCGCGTGTCTAAACGAAGCCGGCACTTTCCGCTAACATTGGGCACGTTCACGATTAAAATTGTAAAGTTACATCAGCATTATTCACAACAAAATTCATCGCAGCGAGTTAAACTCTGATATTAATCTCTCGGCGGCATCCGAGCGCTGGATTCGCCATTTTGCGCCTAAATATGATAAACTTTCCCCCGAATTTCTTCTTGGACCCCCCCTCCTGTTTCTTGGCGCGAAGAATGCCCACCCGCGACTTCAGGGGGTGGATCCCCACCCGAGCCAAGTCTTACGGCCCTGCTTTTAAACTAAGCTCGTTAATTAATTACAGCCAAGTCGACTGCCGAGGGTACTGCCTTACATAGCTCTATGTGCCAGTTTAATATTGCACTCAAACCTATATAACAGTATTTAATAAAACTTTTCACATTAGCAAGTTTAATAAAATGTTATGTGTTTTAAATATATATATGTATAAAAATAAAAAAAAAATTATATGAATTCGTATTGTTAAATATTAAGGCCAATAAAATTGCAGTGATTTTACTTATAAAATCAGGTTATACTTATATAAATATTATTATTGCCAATGTCACGTTAGAATCCACTCGTTTCACGGGACTTTGAGCATAAGACAAAAGAAGTTATAGTAAACATTGCGGCGCGCTATAAATCAACACCAGACTTAGACCCGTAATACCGAGAAGGACTCTTTCCACGGCTCCATAATTAATTGCTACTAAATTCGCCCCAATTTGAATCCGGTTACCAAGTCCGCTAAGAAACTTACGAGGTACATAAGACTTAAGGGCAGGGCTGGCCGGAAGGAGGGTAAAATGGCGGTAGAGGGCGCGACCCTCCCGACCGGGGGCCGCGGGGGGAGGCGAGGAAGGACGTGAGATTTACTCTAAGTAATTGCAGTAATAAACACGCAAATATATCACGGCGGGGTAATGAGAGGAAGCGACGAAAATTGCCAACGCAAATTGCGTGTGTGAGATAAGCTAATTTTTTTTTGTTGAACAAGTCGAGATATTTCAATGCTTTTTGTTTTCGACAGTACCCTTTTATCATTGTCATTTATGAAAAAAATATTTTGAAACATGTAGCGAAGAAAATTTTTCTTCTAATTATTAATCCGACTATAATTGTGAGTAGTTAAAAATGCTAAAAGAAACCATATAAGTACCGTACAAGTAATTGTGTAGTTATACGAGCGAAATCGTAGGAGTAGACTGTGGGAACTAACGAGACTTTTATCAAGTAAACTTTCCTCTATATGGCTGTCACTTATTTTAATGTTAGTTTCGTGTTCAGATACGCCACTCGGACGCCGACATCGAATCTTAGTTTGTATAGAGTTAATGCGAATGTCTTTCAACACATAATTTTTAATGCTCTATTTTTTTTATAAATAACAAATAAAACATACAGTATTTGTATCATAGGTATCATAGGTGATGTTAACATATAACAAGTTATACTTTAGAACAATGAAGGCCAAGCCAGCCCGCGCAGCGCGCGCCAGCCAATTTCTTCGCAGACAACGATCGTTTTTGGCAACAAAACAAGCGACAACGATACGATGCCGCATTAATTATTCGACCGAGACAAGAAAGGGGCCGCCCCATTTCCAATATTTATGTGATGCCGATGACTACGCGAAAATATCGGGCGTCGACTCCTTTTTAAAACGTGAAGAAAGGGCCAAGAAAGGCCGCCGGGAAACGGAGCCTTCTTAATGCACAAACAGCACTCTCCGCCTCACCTGCCCGCCTTGATTTATTGGACGGCTTTGTTCAACGCTCGTTACAAGCTTGTTGTTGCGTTTTTAATTTATTTTCATGGAAATTTTACGGCCTGTAATAATATTTAGTTTGATATTAACCTGAACGGTGAACAAGAAATCGCTACCAACCGGATATTATGTACAACTTATGTTCATTTTGCCTTCTTTTTGCTAAACAACGATATCTATAGTATCCATTTAATATAAAAAGCCCTGAGTAAGGGTAATTATATATTTCACTAATGTTGCTTATGCTTATTAGATATATAAACGAATAGCAAGAAAATAAATTAACCTAGAAATGAAGTCATGTATAAAAGTAACCTTATATACAGGTCGCGGAGCCGTCTGTAAATGTAACACGAGCAAAACTAGGGCGCAACTGCTAGCTCTTGACGAATCAACCGCGCCCATGTTAAAGTCCTCGAGTTTTGTTTTCAACTAAATGAATTACATGCTTCTTTAATAAAAGTAAAAAAAATGTACGAATTTTTAAAACCAACTCGACGTTATTAACTACGGGCATAAAATTTCAAAGCCATATTTAGTTAGCAAAGTAACCTACATAGACAGAACTGAGACAAGCAAAGCCGATAAAACACTATTTCTTATAGAGTACATTATAGACACTAAGTGAAACTCTTAGCATGCATTTATCAAACCAAATCTACACTAAGAGCAAGAAGCCAGTAAGAATATTTCATAAAAGAAAACATTTTGTAGCAATAAACCGCCGTAATCAAATCACTTTAGAGTAATATCTATTGTTGATTGTTGCGGACCAATTCTAAATTTGAATTACGTAAGGAATACATTAGGCAGGCGTCGAGCGTCGGTTGTGCCGGCTACGGCGACGCCAATGGCCCGTGAATGAATGCGAATTGCCGTCGCCGCAAACGGCCGCTGCCCGATTGTCGACGCCCGAACGCCACGACTCATTGCCAATGCAACAGTAAGCCTCCGAATTCACCCCGTGCCCATATATTTTGTGGACAATCTTTACGACGATTGAGACTTGCACGTGGACAGGTTTTTCTCGACTGATTGAATATTATTGACTTTGAAGATTTACATGTTAAGGCTCACTAAGAATTTTTCAAAATACACAAAGCTGCTGAGTATTCTATCTAGACTTCGTTGAGATCATCAATCTATGATCTAATTCTGACACTTTGAATCAGAGAACTGAAGCATTATAAAACAGTAATTATTACCATAAAATTTCGAACTACGTAAAATCTATTGACAAGTATTAAATGTAAACATGTATAATGTCTATGGAGGTGGGATGACAAGTTATGATCTGGGCATGTTCACCCTTGCCTCATCAGTCATGGCGGCCGTCGCACGGCTAAGCGGCCGCATTCAAATTGCCATGCGATGACGACGTGCTTTCGTGACCCCTGGCTTGCCTACAGTGATGAACTTGTCAACGATACATTTGGATTTTACCTAACTCCGTAAAACTTCTTGGAGATCATTCCATTTTAATAAGTATACTTTAAATTATAATTATTTATTATTATCACTTTAACGGTAACTTTGCAAGCAGTTTTAAAACTGTAGAATTGAATTTTTGATTACTATTTTAATAAAGTATAAATAATAAAGGATTTTACTGGTTTTAACATCAAAATTAAGTTATTGCTAACTTTGGTATAAATCTAAAAATCCTGCGCGCGCTTCTATCGGTTTCTTATGTACCGTTTTCCGCAATATGGTGTGGATTACATATTTTAGGTTAGTCTGTAATTATCACTAGAAAATGATTCAATATTATTAGTTAACACTTGTCTTGTCTGTTTGTGTGTACACTGTCTAATCTTTATATGGCCTGACCGAAATTTCACAAGGGGACATACGTTTTACGTTATTAGACATTGGGCTGTATCAATATGTTACTAGTACAGCGGTTAAGCTAAATCGAATATTTTTTTTGTCTTTTATTTATAAAATATTAGTTGATTTTTGTTAGTTAACAAATATTTCAGACCGTCGGTGGCGCAGTTGTTAATCGCTTGACCAGACCAGTACTCAACATTGTCCAGGGTCGATCCCCGCTATGTATCAACGTGTTTTTCGGTTGTCAAATTTTATTTGTACATTATCCGACGTTCTTACGGTGAAGGAAAACATCGTGAAACAACCTACACATATCGGCCAAGGAATTCAAAGATATGTGTGAAGTCAACCAACACGTACTGCGCCAGCGTGGTTGACTATGGCCTAGTCACCCCTAATAATAGGGTAGACTGCGAGCCCCCGTTGAGGACGTAAAGTGAGGTGATGATGATGACTAATATATCTTGTAACCATACCGGGTGAGCTTAAAAAAATCTCGTATTAAGATATGGTTCACGACGATAGTCAATTTCTTATCGGATTCGATATCATAAATTTTTATATCGGCAATCTCTTAGCTATTGGCATTTCAATTCAACTTTCTGTCCATAAATCAGTATACATAAGTAATGATTTATTATTGTAAGTTACACGCCTAATATTAAATCATTAACTAGGGATCTTACATAGTTTAATACTACAAAATAAATACACAATATGTCGCTTAACTGCAGCATAAATAAACTATAGGATACTAAAACAAGTTAACTACTGTACAAGTACCGACGCAAAATAATTGAAAACAAAACGGAAACGCGGCAATAAACATTTCATTTCGTAATTAAACACATCCACCTGCGTGTTTACCATCGCGAAATCACTAAATGAATAAAACAGTGAGGAATCGGACGCCGTAAATTCGTATTCGACGAATATCAATTTGGCTGAGGGCCGCCGCGGCGGGCGGGGGTGGGGGTGGTGGTGCCGCGATAAATAAAAACGTACACATAATATACACAGTACCTACCAAACATGAAAGCGGTGAATGGCACTTGTGAAAAATGGACTTGCCGCTCTTCCAGAGAAGCAATCATTCAAACTGGCTGTTGTCTGTTTGCGCCTCTGCTCTTTTTCGCCTAGCCTCCAACATTTTTTTGCAATTTTTTTTGTCAACGTCACTCGCACAGTTCAGGTGCGGGGACACGTGGTCCGGGACAAAGAAAACAAATATTAATAACCGATTTTTTTTAAAGTTCTGGCCGTAGGGCTATAATTTATTATTGTCAATATTTCGTAAATGATTTAACTATGATGCGGCGTTTTTTCGCGAGCGACCTTGTGTTACGCTTTGTTGGCGACTGGGTGGATCGGCGTTAACGCGGCCGAATTCTTCGCCCTGTTGTATTTATTTATTACCTAATGGACAGGTTACAGCGGTGCGAAATACCCGCGAATAATTTAAACTTTTGTAACAATACCCTTTTGTGTTTTCAGGTTAAAGGTCCGGAGTGCGCTAGATGGGAGATTGAACTTACTGAAATATATGTAATATCACTTTTAAAAAAAGTACTATAACTGGTCTCTAAAGGCAAACTGTTTTCGTGTATAATGTGCCTTGTACATTTACACAGCGCTACTTGTGCGCCGCTGGCCTGCAGCTTACATACACTCCATTTACACGCTCCGAGCCCTCGGCTGAGTTTCACCAGCAATTTTTCTAATTAAAATAATGCCTACTTCTCATTCTTCCTCCCCCATTCATTAACCCAATGTGCTGTAGATAAACGTTGTTTGCCCGAGAGGACGTTTCCCTACTTACAAATATGTATACCGGTTTTCGCCCGCTTACCTAAATGAGAAGGGAATTTTATCGTTCAGTTTTCTCAACACATTTTTTTTTTCTCTGTTCCGGCGCTTTAATTAGCCATTTCTCTTTCCTTACCTTAGACTTTATAAGGATGTTTTAGCGTTTTTAATAGCGAAATCTGTAGTATGTAGCTACATATTAATGAATACTACAACTTGAATAAAGAATACCTAAGTCGTCCAAGAATATCCAAGAAGAAACTTCCTTGATTAATATAAAGTCGTCGCAGAGATAGTATGGAGAGTATTTCACATTTTTCTCGGAGCTCAACTCCTCGACCTCACATTTAACCCGAATTCCAGCAAACTGCATAATTTCGCCACTAATGAGAGGAGAGTCGGCGTCGTCTAATTAGCGCAGCGGAGTCGGTAAGACGCCCACTAAATAGAGGTCGGAGCTGGCGCGGGGAGGGGGCGCGGGCGCGGGGCGCGGGGCGCGGGGGCGCGAGGAGCGTCGCTCACCTAATGAAGTGTTTCGCTTTGACACGCGTGTTCGTTAGCAGACCACTTCAGCGATTGCAACGGGTTGTGTTCAGATGACAGCTTCCTCGAATTTACCACTTAAGTGGCGTGCAATGCCACCGCACTTGTTAACTAGTCTGCAATTACTTAGCGAGTTTTGTATACGACAAAATATGTCTTATTGTCTCGTCTTTTATATTTTAATCCGTACCAGATACTACGTTTATACTCAGCTGACTTTTTTTACATTTCTAGCATATAAATTTATACCTAACATTTAATATTGTCTAGTGCAAATTTGACTTAAAAAGCAATACTGGTAACAAAACTCACTACTAAAATAAACTGTGTAATACACTGGTGAGTAGTACCACCGAATTATTCTTCACCTTTAGATCACGAAACTGATGACATATTATTATATCGTCGCTCACATCATCATCATAAGCCCTTTTCCGCCCACTGTTGGACATAGGTCTTTCCCAATGCCTTCCACAATATGCGGTCCTCCGTCTTCCGGATACAGAATTAAATGTTCCGGAGATAAAAGTGTAATAATAATAACTATTTCCTTTTATATACGTACAACTTATTGTAAGTATACCCACGACGTCTCCGGACTGATCTGACTGATCCTCTGGAGCTCATCTTATGTCCCATATAGAACCTATAAACCGTCTCTAATACTTAATTGCGTCCAATGTCTGCAACACAATAGCTACTATAATCAGCTCCTGAGCGTCCAATAGTATACCTGAACTCATATACAGGGTTGCCACTAATTATTATTTTAAACACAAAATAGAAATTTTTCTGTACTTTATAAAAACAGTTAAATGTTCCCTGACAAATTATGTATAATAATTTTATTGTGAAACCAAATTAAAACTGTAAAATAATTGTTTTTAATACATTATTTATAAAATGACGTAACTATCATTAGTACTTTGAAACCTGTGTCACACTTTTCATTACTAATTATGAATAATTGTAATAAAATACGAATTAATCTACTTAACATTTCTAAATAAAAGTGAAATATTGTTCGTGCATGCATCTTTGGACAGCCCTAACAGTACCCCTGTAGTTCGCGTAATCCAACTGTTCAATTTTCAGGCTAAAAGATTGTCCATGTCTTAGTTTCTTTTTATATCATCCTGCTCTTATACCACAAGAGATTATGTGAAATATTATTTTAATAAAATTATACTTAAACTATTAAAACTATCGTGAGACATTTCACTATACTACTTATAAAACGACTTAACTCACGTGTAAATCGGTGTCGGTACCGACTAGTTTCGAACCCATCGGAGGCTTAACATTTTATTTTTATGTCAAATTTGTGCGATGTATTTTATTCTTTCACTTAAAATACGTAACTAATAATGTACCCATTTAATCCTATTAGATTCTTAAGAAATATAGCTGTTTATTTGGAATAAAATAGATGTTTATTTGAAACATAGGAAATTATTAAGATATACGAATGTACTTACGACAGACTGTCGCGCTATTAACTATGGTAATCACTTCGGTACACTTCGATATAAATTTTAAACCACATTTGATGTAGAATTGTAATATTAATTAATTTAGTGTCATGTTTTTATTTAGAGAATAATATTTATTCCATTACTCGAGTACTTAGCGCATATTAAATTTATGTTCCAACTATCGCGAAGTCGACACGAAAGTTCTGTGTAAAACATCGGCAACTTTCGTAATTGTAGCGAGGTTCGCGCCCGGCGAGGACTTGAAACTTGGCAGAGGAAAAAAGCAATTATCCTTTCTGTTTTACGGAGGTGAGGAAGCATATTAAAAAACTTGAAAGCGTTGTCAGCCCTCGAGAGCGGAGCAGACAGTGATGGCTATTAATTAGAAGGGTTGGATGAAGATATTTCATTATTTCTACGTCTACGTTTCTTTTCATTCCATTTTTAGGGCGATGAGAAGTTTTAAAGTGCGTCCTTTTTATATGATGTAACATGTAATTAGTTTTCTTTTATAATATGGAAATAGTCTTCCTGAATAGATAGAAAATTAAATTATTTTACCAACGAAGTTCATTTTAAGTTATAATTTATTTTTCACTCCTTTTTAATTATCATCTTAGAAATGTAGTTTGAAACGACATTTTAACTGATGATATGCGGTCGCCCATTGGTCGAAATAAAACCATAATTTGTTAACAAAGACTTTTTTTTATTTTTCTTATAAATTAACTTTGTGTCCAATTTCACATTCATCGGTTCTCTCCATTTCCTTAAACAAGTGGCAAAATTAGTATAGATTCCAATTGGACTATACTATAGTCAATACAGAAATATCCAAAGTTAAAAATCCATTGTTAAAAACCTTAGACCGATTTAAACGTGAGCTCGGTGACTATACATATCATTGACAAGTGAAAACTTAATGTTAAAAAGGTACCTCATAATGCTTACAGCGTTATCAATTGCGTGCATAATTTGAACAAAGGAAACAACCCTTCGTCATAACATAATCAAACATTCTACTTCTAATGAAGTGTTGTGTTTAAAATTTATGTAAAGTGTTTCGCTGAGGCCGTTCCACTTATCTGAGATTAAATCTGCTCAGTTACGGAGGTAGGCAGTCGAAGCAGACGGCAATCACTCCTCCGGGATTCGGCTTTATTTTGTGGGATCTGTAATCTTTACACATCTCCATACTTATAATGAGATCGATCAAATTAATGCACAACAGCGTGTACGCGTTCGTCGTACTATGTTTAACACACCGGAGTTAAGAGGGATTTACTTAGCATTTGTTTAGATTTACATCATCTTCTACCATTGTCTATCCAATGTTGGACATCGACCTTACAACACAAGCAGTCCTTTTCACATTGCTTTTACGTTTATGCAAGCTAGCCTTACTTTTCAAACTAGTGATAAGATGCCACACCAGAGCTAATGCAAGAGTTTATGCATTTGCGTAAATTTTTAAGTGACAATAGTATACATCGTACCTGAACTTATTTTAAAGGGTTTAAATGATCTATATAACTTACGTAATTATTAAAACTATACGAAATTCCGAAAAAAAAAAACTAAATACAAATCAAATGAAAGAGGTCAGTCTGCAGTCACAAACGTCCAATTGTCCAGATGAAACCTTCAATAATTCACCATACTGCCCACCCACCTCCGCGCATTCACAAAAGTTGTCATTGTCTCACGTTCCATTCACAAAACTGTATCATTGATTGTTTTATAGACTCAACGTCGCCGACTTCGGCCGGCGCGAACTGAGCGTAGATTTTTCTGGTATTGTAATGCGAAAATCACGGGACCTCCATCAATCAGTGCAAGGACCCCCGGGGGCCGTTTCCGTCCAGGTGTGCATTTGGAATTTGCGCCGAAAAACTGCGCTTAAATTCGGGTCGTTGAAAAAAATCCGACATCCATTGTGCATTTCTACGTAGTGTGCTCGCGGCGTTTGTACCAGCCGCCAGGTAGGCGGGGGACGGCGAGACCTGTACAATAATTACTTACGTCCATTGCACTTCATACATACAAATATACCAGACAGAATTAAAGTTAATCAAAACTTAAAAACATTATCTAAGATTTAACGCGGAGTCAATAGTACTTTGTAAACAAAAAAGTTAGATAACAATAAAATTGCAGTTCTAACCCGAAAGACTAAAATCTTCATTGTTTAAATATGTATTAATTGTATTGACAATTTTTTTATTGTAAAACACATTTAAAGTTTTAATTGAATTAATCTTCAGACCGACTAACCACCTAACGTGTATTGATGTGCTCACAAGTTATCATACACTTTTTTAAAATCATTTTGTTCTGGAGATCTCAGAAAATTACACATAGTCCTAAAATTAGGAGGCGTATCCAACTAAGCAATTGTCGATACCACGAAGGTTAGTTCGAATACAAAAATGTGCCTCTTAGCATTTCTCAGTACATAAGTTACAATTCACTTTTAACACGTTCGCTGCGAAACGAGGTCTAAATCATCCCTAATGTAACTTTTCTGTGGCGCGGCAAGGAATAACGTGTACTTATCTGTGTTGCGATGGGCTTATCTTTGTTAAAGCAGATGGGGTCTAGTGGACCGCGTGTCGGACTAACGTCTAATCAGGGAGCGGTTCGATAACATCTCGTACAGCAAGGACGGAAAGTATGCAAAAATTGGTGCCACATAGAACGTGTTAAATCATTGCGAGGATCTACAAACAGGTATGAATGATAATTGTTACTATAAATTAAGTATGAGCAAAGTGGTTTATTTTTGTATGTTAGTCATATTCTACACAGTTTATAAAAAGTTGCTATAACTAATGAAAAGTGTTAGAGCCGTCGTAGACTACAGAATTATTATAGGCCGATAGTTTGACCGAGTAGGGCGGTGAAGTTAACATTACATTAAACGAAATCGATGTTATGTGCACACTTTCGTTATTGTTTTTTTGATTGGCTCCCTGATTAAACAATTGACCAATAAAAAGTATTAAGTCCAAGGCGCTCTTTTTGGTAATAACGATGGAATAGACAAAAGTTGTGAATGTGTATTGAAATTTTCTTAGTTTACTACAGAGACGAAGCCCGGCGATCGATGTTTCAAGTTATCGTCTGTATTCTAACTTATAAGTCAAGATATAGGAGATTCTGCACCCTATGTTAGTTAAATCAAAGTAGCGTAGAACAACAATGGAACTCTAAGGCTCCTTTGTAGCGGCCATTATTCTCAGCCACGTGGGACAGGTGGGTGGCGCACGCGCACATCTGCTTCAGCAAAAACGCTCTGTCGGCTTGCGCAAGATTTTAATCGTTTTTTTTATCTTATACGTTGACAGATCTCTAGGTATTTCGCGCCTAATCATAAACGGCTTTTGCAGCTGGCCTGATTTCTTTTTATAAATCTTCATAAATCAGAACATAGACTTTTATAGATAATAAGAAATATTCATCATCAGCTCACTATACGTCCCCACCGAGGGGCTCGGAGCCTACCCTACTATTAGGGGGTGACTAGACCATAGTCAACCACGCTGGCCCAGTGCGTGTTGGTTGACTTCACACATATCTTTGAATT
>JAODUI010000001.1:2236841-2247698 GCA_027563995.1 Papilio gigon | reverse complement strand
TATTAAAACTTTCGTGAGACATTTCACTATACTACTTATAAAACGGCTTAACTCACGTGTAAATCTGTGTCGGTACCGACTAGTTTAGAGCTCATCGAGGTCACTCATGAGCGACGGGCCGCAAACGCGCTATAGTACCAATCCCACTCACTGTGAAGAAGAGCCCCCGATGGGTTCGGAATTAGTCGGTACAGACATAGATTTACAAGTGAGTTAAGCCGTTTTATAAGTAGTATTATTAATTGTATTTGAATTTAAATACATTTTTATGAAAAAGAAATTATACGAACACTTATTCAGTTCACGGCTTCTTAACATGCTCTCATAAAAATCGGATTTGTAATAACGTGAAAGGTATTCCGATTCCTTCGAGTGCTTGTTAGACGTGACACCAGGGCTGCCAAAACTCGCTCAGAACATATCATATAGGTAACGGTGTCAATTAAAGTAAAGTCATCCTTAACAAACATCTTCATGGACATTTTTTATTTGTCAAATAGTGAACTCTGAGCCATTACTTATAATGCACTAACTAATCAGCAATTTAAAAAAAAAACAGAAACACAGAAAAACAAAAAATCCGAATGTTTCCAAAGTAGTAAAAGATAAGACAATTTCCCGTAGACACAATAATCTGTTAAGCAATTTTAAATTCCGGCTGTTACAGACAAGTGTCATACTGCCAATGAAGCAAAGAAAATAAACTTCATTTTTTTATCAAGAATAATTGCATTATCGCTTTATAAATAGGCCTTTTTGTTAAGAATATAGGTGGCAACCCGCGGCTCCGATAGAGCACATTAGAATAGGCACGCGAGGCACAGAGGCACAGAGGCACAGAGGCACGGCGGAGGCAGCGAGTCGCGGCCGCGATTGCCTCGGATCACAATGAGGTGCAAACGCGCACTACAACACGATTACCCTCCGCTACGTGAGAGGCCCGCGTGCCGCAATCCGCGACTTCCACTCCACGGGCGATCGAACCTGTTTAATACTTTATTAACCAAGGCATTTGATATCTATAATTTTAATGTAAACTACGCTTCAGTGTAAGAGTTGCGGAGACTACTGCTTCCTATACTATCACCTCTGACCAATAACTTTATATTAATATTTGTAATTGTATGGATCAAGTACTCATTATTGCAGTTGTTTTCTCAAATTATTGCGATACACAAATGAAACAAAAGCAAAAATAAATCTCTAGTATAAAATAATCAAGAAAGTAAGGCTAGTATCTGCGATAGGAAATAGACAAATTGTAATAAGGGTTATAATCAAACATCAAAATGATTCTATCCGTCTTAATAGGTGCGTGTTTGCGAGCTACGTATGAGTGGTTTCGTGGAAATATTTCAAATCAGAGCGGGCAAAGGCGGCGCTGTACAGGCAATAACGACTAACGTGACGAGCATTCCGTCCGTGTATAGATTGCCTAATGTCTTTCTGAAAGGCCCGCGCCCGCGCTAGGCCATTCACCATTCACGTCGTTCGTTACGTTTAAGAAATAAGCACTAAACGTGAGCTCTTTCTGTAAAAAATATACATAATTCTATCTCACAGTAAATTACCACACACTTCTAGATGACAACAATTTATTTTTACGTTAGTGTTCATTACAAAAAAATTACAAAATTATGTATGTTAATAAATACAAATTCACAGGTTACGTTTATTTCTTTTCTCTATTTAAATTTTACTTTTTTTTTAACTCATTCTTTTTTATGAATGCCCAGTCACATCAAATGTGTATAAACTCCTTGAATCTTTAAATACAACTCTAAAGTATTTAGTTTAATAATATGTAAACGTGCAAATGAAAACCTTATATTCAACTGTCAGGTTTAGATGTAAGTTACGTCACTCTTTCTTAAGTACACGAATTATGAGAAACTTGATGTATATGAAGCCATTTACGAAATGCTTATATGTGAGTTTTTGAAACATACATGCTAAAAATTGATGATAATAAGAAAATTCTAAGTACACTATTTAAAATTTCCTAATCCTTAAGGTCTCAGACGTGTGCACAAATAATCCATAGAGAAATTGTGGTTTTTGTTGAATATCAATAGTTAGTACTGTATACTTGATTGAATTATCCGTTATGAGCTATTAGTAATGTGCGCGGGCGTTAGAATCTCATTAGGGTGTAGACAAGGAATGCGCGCTGGCGCCAATATTCGAATGTACTAGCGGCCCGAATATCCGTAACCGCGAATCTCGAATGCCGAATGCCGAACGCCAAAAGCGAAATGGTCGGACCCCGCTCGGTGTGACATATTGGAATGTGACTCCATTTATCCCCGCTTCCTATTGGAATCCGGAGTGACGCGGCAAATTGGAAATTGCGGTTCCTATTTTTGGCCGTTATTGATACCACCACTTGTAACGGCGCGCTCCGCTCCCACTGTGACACAAGTTAATATCGACTTTAACAAATGTTACGGAACAAAGGACCGATAAATTTGAATGTACAAACTTAATTTGCTGTGCAGATGCTAATTATTAAAATAAATATAAAATGTCAACAATCGTTATATTAGATAGAACTCAATATTTTTTTCTTTTTCAATTTTTTAGTGAAAGTTATAGATTTTTCATATACAATGGAATAAGTCTGTATAAAGAAAGCTTGCATATATTTTACCATCCGTGTTACCTACGAGTAATTAAACGTTTGTACCGCGTATGCCAAATGGAGTTCAACTTCATTTGCTACGAAAAACTTCAAATAACAGAACATTCAGTACGTAAACAGATGGTCACATAAAGAGAAACCCAACGTCATCAAACCAAACACACCGCACTTTTGTCGACAGAATCAAAACGCGTGAAGGACCATTTAGTTTGTGGGAGTTCTGCAAGTCCACAACATAACCCTAACAGAATTCGGCGCGGTCCGGCCACGGCCGTCGGGCGCGGCTGCACGCATCACACGTCAAAGCGGAGTAACTCAACCCTCGCTTGCCATATTAAATCACATTTTGACAAGCGTACCGTGAAAAATTAATCGAGTGTCGTCGAGTGAGCGGGCGGTCGGGGAAAAAAGTTGGAAATGCGATGGCATTTCGCGTGGTCCCCGGGTGCCGAAAGGTCAGGCGGGCAGCCGCTCGTGAAATGTCTCGCCCGCGGACAGCGCACCGCCCGCCGCCCGCCGCCCGCCGCTCGTCGCCCGCCTCCGCGCGGGTAGCGACTGCGACGCTCGCATAAACAATATCGCCGGGCCCGCAATGAAACAATGGCCGGGACTTTCGTGCGGAAAGAGCAGCACTTTAATTTTTCTGATTGCAACTGTCCGGCTGAGCGCATAGCTCCGCTGATTGAAAGGAATTACAATTAAAGGAGTGCATACTCCCAAGTTGTACCAACAACGGAAACGTACGCAGATTATTTCCTTTCACAACAACACATTACATAACTATCAATATACGTTTTACGCTTCAAGATTCAATTCTCTAGGAACGTAAGTAAATTAGACGAATATCATAACAAGAATAACAACTTGTATAAACATAACTCATTCATAATATTTTCAATAAAGACATAAGATATCAATGGACTGTTTTACTTGCATATTTTCGGTTTCCAGTCCACAGCGCAGGTCGCACACAACCCTGCGCAGTGCGCTATTAATTAATCTTATAATTCATGATCGCGCTTTATCTTATAATAAACGAGATTCCATAATTATAGAAGGGTGTAGAGCGCTAGCGCCCCCTACATAGTTACCATTTATACTTATCTAACACGGAATATGGCAATTAATCTCGCAAACTGTTTTATAACTAAGCCACCATGTGTTACGATTCTCTAAGAACGTTTATCTGTTTTGGGATTGGTTTTTTTTTTACAATTGTATATTGAAAACATCGCCTTCCGATGAATCAAGGGTCTGCTTGTTTTTTGGTTGATAACTAATAACTAGAAACAAATCTTCCGCTATCATTTTGCATTAGTTTTTTTTGTTAACTGAAGATATTGTTAATATATGAGCATTTAAGTGTTAATTTTTGTTCATAAAAGTAGCCCGTGAGAAAGCACACTTGTATGGTGGGCGTTGCTTAAAAAACAAGCTGAGGTAGCGTAAGTAATCCGCGAACGATCCATCACACACGTCAGTTTATTGTAGATGTTTTACTACTGAGGGGAATGTTCATTAAGTCTTCTGCACTATTGTGTTTGTTATGTTTTCGATAATTACCCTGTTTAAGAGGACATGTAACTGTTCGTTTGCTTTCCAGTTCATTCAAAACAAGAACACAACAAATTCATTACAATCGCTAGATGGCGTGTGTGTATTGTCAGTTTATAAATGTCCCCGTCGAAGGACTGGAAACGTACCCAAGTCAGGGGTTACTAAGACGTAATCATTCCTAATTTAGGATAGATGGTACATCACACTATTAGTAGGTTTAAAAAACGTTATGTACGGCTATTGGAATATTTCTCTTCGAGCGCGAAACTGTAAAAATACAGGTCATCTTCTAGTTAAAAACTTTCGTGCATTAAGAGTGAAAACGATTTGTTCTTAACAGACACTTTTTAAGGGCAAACGAACGGTAGGATTACGAGGGTGTCATCGATGCCCTTGAACATAAGCAATACTAGATGCGTAGCCGGCATTTAACACGTTCTCTGCGAAACGAGGTCTAAATCATCCCTAATGCAACTTCCTCGTGGTGCGGCAAAGAAAAACAAGCACTTCTTCGTGATGCGAAGGGCATAACTATGTTAAAGGAGGTGGGGTCTAATGGGCCGCGTGTAGCACTAACGTCTAATCACGGAGCGGGTCGATAATATCTCGTACCGCAGGGACGGAAAGTACGCAAAAATTGGCGCTGCAGCGAACGTGTATAGACAGAGGTACTCTCGCTTCTTGATGATTTTTAAATAACTAAAGGATAGATATTAGATACACGATTTAAAACATGCTATAGATGTTTTCTCTATTTTTAAATAGTCTATATTTGGAAGAATAAAAACTTTTTTATTACTATATTACAAGCTCTATATTTTCCATACTCGTATCATTATTTCAATTGATCTAAGCTATCCCTACCAAATCAATTATGGTAGCTACTAACTAGTTATTAATGACGTTAATTTGTGCAAACACTAATCATTGAATCGATCTAATTAAGCTAATATGCCAGACGACAGTAATCTTGTCAATACGGCTATAGCACGGTTTGTTTTAACTATTAATCGATAGTTTTAAATGTACATATATATATATATATATGATATCGATGATAAATGTATATATGTTTATGAATCCTTTTATATACCCTTAGCGTAAGACCACAATCTGTCACTTCAACACTTTTTACTTTTTACTCCGAAAATAAATTACTATTTACAATACATATTAAATACATAAATAATCATCATAATCTTCAGCTCACTGTATATCCCCACCGAGGGCCTCGGGGCCTAGCCTATTATTAGAGATGACTAGCATAGTCAACCACACGAGCCCAGAACGTGTTGGTTGACTTCACACATATCTTTGAATTTCTTCGTCGATATGTGTAGGTTGCATCACGATGGTTTCCTTCCCAGTTAAACCGTCGGATCATGTACATATGCAATACGAAAATTGAAAAACACACTGGTACATAGCGGGGATCGACCCTGGACAATGTTGAGTACGGTCCGGTCCGGTCAAGTACTTAACAACTGCGTCACCGACGCTCTTCCATAAATAATCATTCAGCCCATAAATCAATATAAATGTATAAAAAAAACGATGTCGCTTTCTCAACTCGCAATTTTTGTATCTCTTCGATTGTTTTTTTTTCTTCACAGCGCGCTGTGTTGTGTGTGTGGCCATCTCGCCCTCCTTGGAAGAGTTACCTCTCCCGTGCTGCCAAGGACGTTCGATGTCCATCAATTTGCGTTTATTTATGTTCTCTGCGATAAAATGGCATTTCTACAATCACTATACCAACTTGAACACTTTACAGTTAATAGGTAAATCTTTAAATACACATAACATTAGTTCACATTAAGTTTATCACAAGTTATCTCGTTCGCAATAGTCCGCTAGTCTGCATATATAACGATTTTTACTTCTGTATCAGTATCGATGTCGAATATTTAGCAACGGACTGATCTCTATCAAAAACCAGTTGTATAAAATTGTAAATATATTGCAGTGTTATAGAATGCGTCAAGTAATAAGTACAAGCCATTATAGATGTGCCATTAGTGATTTTTGTAATAGTTTTATTGTATAAGTATGCAGTTGATTTGTCTAAATAAATAAATGAAACAAAATGATCTGTTCAAAATTGTGTTAATTAAATTTTATGTGTTTAGAATTTCCCAATTCACGATATGATTCAATACTGTATACATTTCACTATTAATTACAAACAATAACAACGAAACCGCCCATTCAATCGGACCGTATCAAAACCCGAGGTGGTTGTAATATTATTATTACCGTCCTAATCAACATACATTTCCACCGCACAATTTCCAACCGAGCGATCACATAACAATATCCGACACTAATAAAGGTCTCAATCCTTTCAGCTGTACGATATTGTCTACTCTAATTGGCATTAAAATCTACCGAAAGAAGTGAACTAACCCCAAACAAGCGCTTATCGTCACATCAGTGCGCTAAACCCGCGTCGCTTCCCCGCCGCAAGCTCTCCGCACGCCGCACGCCGCGCGCCCGCCTCCGGCCAGCAACTAATGATATAATACTTCGCCCCAGGTATTATAACGGGGTCGATATAGATCGGCCACAATAATTACTTCATCAAATATCTACTATATTGTATGTTAATAAACTGACCACATAATCTATTAAGCAATTTCTTAGACACAATTAGTTAACGAGTCATTTTTGTTAATGAATACACCAGTTAACACTCGGACTACACTAATCTGATAATGCCGTAATCTTGAAAATATTAAAAAAAAAACTATTTTACGATTGTTAACTTGTAATCTTGTAACCTTGACAAAATGTGTAAGCCTTTTTTATGTCATTAAAATTGCACTTTAAATTAAATGACGAATTTACCTTAACATGTTTTGTGGCAAATTCTTTGGGTACAAAATAGTAAACTATTAAAATATCTATGCAGAGATAACAAATGAAGTTTCTCAATAACATATTTAATAAAATGTTTTAAATGAAATATCGAAATTTAATTCGAAATGTTATGATTGAAAATAATATAACAGCGATGTTGCATCGTGGAAGGGTGGACGCCCTCTAGGGACGCGTATTGTAACCTCGCATAATATCTGCGTCGTCACTCAAGCGCAATAAATACCCAAATAAAGCGCAAATAATACCCAAATCGCTCATCACCGCCGCCGTGCCTCCCCCAACTATAATTATCTATAATCAGAAGTTACCCCGCCTGTAATCAGTCCGCGTACATCGCGCACTATTCATTACAATCACTATGATTTGCATTACCGCTGACTTTGATTGCACAAAACGCATGTCTTTACGCCCGGTTTACATTACTCCAGTCCAGTAACCCAGTAACACATTAACAACCTCAGCATTCGTATGATTATATTGAGTAACACATTAACAACCTCAGCATTCGTATGATTATATTGAGTGATGATGATATTGAGTAATGATTCTGAGATCCAGTAAATGTTGACATAATTTAAGTTGTATTCCAGCGCTGATTTCAATCGCTACTGATTTACTGTGCTGGAATAATGTAAACCGGTCATTATTTTCAATACGTTCAAGTAACATAATTTGATTTAACTCATCGAATACAAAATATGTATTTTAAATAGTATAATTTTAAACTTTCGTGGTATTTACTAACATAATGTTCGTAAGAAAAGGGGTTCTGTGACAAGACCGTGACGCATGCTGTGTCGAAATATCGGGAGCCCAAAGAGGCTAATCGTGGTAAGAATCCCGTGTCTTACGAACATTATATTTTGAAATAGTATTATTTTCATCATTATATTCATAAACATTTTATTATCTTTTATTAGTAATATGAAATGAATCAACAGCATTTTGACTTGAAGGTGCTTGACCATTTTTAAAACACCGTTGCTTAGTTGATAATGGACTCATCTTATGTAATGTATAAACTTGTGTAAAATTGCCTCAGATAGCTTTAGTTAATCTAATTTTTCATTATTCAATTAATATTTGTTAGGTGTTATTATTTTCTGAAAATGCGTTAATACAATACGTAATACCCATGTCATAAATATTATATTATGCGTCGAAAATACGGCCTGACCCCGACCTCGAGTCGATTAAGCATCAGTAGGTCTTCCTTCAATTTCATATTTATAAACGGGGATTACGCAAAAATGCCAGCGTAATGGATCACCTACAGGACTTAGGCTGGTCGATCCGTTGTCGGACACCGGGGGGAAGGGGAAGGCAAATTTGAGGAGGGGGGGGCGAGGGCGGCAAGGGTCTGATCGCCGCGCTCATCCATCACGCGGCTCACGCATGTGAATTGGGGCGTTTTATCTGGAGATAGCCGCGGATGGATCCTGGATACCTATTTAAATATTTTGTCGTTTAGCGCAAATTTATGGTTGTAATATAGCTCGCATTATGACGTCGGCAACGATCAGCAGTTGCTATAAGACTTAATAGACTTTCTTTTGTTCATTGTTATTCTAACATAGTCATTAAACAATATTGAATTAACAGATAGTTTCAAATATTTTCAAAATTGATTAAATCGTGTAAGTTTGTATAACTTTTTAAAGCTTTTTGTTACCACAATAAAAATTGAATCGTCTCTAGTAACGTTGTTAAGTGTAGAAACAAAAAAACTTAAAAACAAGTTGTATCGCTACGCAGATGAAAATGTTTGCTATAAAATCAACAGGGCAAATTTCGACAAGCACACTTTTAAACTGTACCTAAATGGCTCTTGATATTCTTTCGCTACTGTTCCCCGAATACCTTTTAAGTTTCCCAAAAAAAATATAAGTCCTTTCATTAAGCATTTCCCAGCGCCCAAAAGTTTATCCTCGGATTTGTTCGAGCTGTGATTAGTCACTTGACCACTCTCCACAAATAAAAAATGGATTATCTGTTTGAAAACAAAACGATACGTAAATAAGGGTTTTTGAGATTTCAAGTTTATAATTCGTAAACATTAAAACGTTTTGAATGTTTATAAATTTGACAGCTACATAAAAGAAAATAAGAACTATTTTATATCAGTAATGTTTGTGGTAAAAGCAAGAATGATTCCCATACAATCATAATGAAAATATTTTTCTAAAGACTTCTGAAGTTGAAGAGCAGAAGACGAGATACGACCGTTGAGCGACTTTCATTTAAAATCGATAACAGTCTTTATCGAATGGCTCCGACAACAGAGGACGTGACGCGAAGTGACGCGGCGTGTCGCGTCTATCACCGCGCCGGTGGAAATGGCGTCTTCGCGACGTGACAGGTAAAATGAACGCGACCGATTGACACTGGGACACGTTGACGTAGCGATGTCGTTCTACTTTTTGTTTTACTGTTATCGAACACTTTATTGCCATACACTTAAAGTACATTTCACAATAATTCAATCGAACGAAAAACACTTGTGTCTTGTTTTTGGAACGGTGACCGTGATCGATTGGAGTGATGTTCCTTTTCGCGCGACGTCTTTGTGACGGTACTGGGTTTTAAATGTGGTTTCTTTATTATACTATTACATTATTTGAACAAAGCTACAACTCTACTAGAATTCGTTAGTAATACACCCTAATACATAACTAATTCCTCTGTAATACAGACGAGGAGGCATCAATCAGCTGACCCATTCTTTATGATTTGTTTAAATACTATCCTTTAACTATCCCATGAATGTCAGTAGGGTCTTAAAAAGTAATTATAATGCCACCAAATGCAATACAAATAAGTTTATATTACACAAAGTGAATAGTTTGTGTTTGAAATAACAGAATGCACAAATAGACGTCAATCGTCCTGCGACTTGTCCCTGCTGTTCCTACTCCGTCCTCCTGATGCTTTGAGTTTAAATCGTGCGTGTATTTGAGCGGTGAGAAAATCGCTTCTTCTTATTGTATGACAATATTAACTTGGTTGTATTTTTGAGGTATCAATATGTTACTTAATTTGAATGATCCTTTGTCATCTAAGGAACTTTGAAGGAGTTTTAAACTTTGAGTCTCTCAAAGTATATACCACTTAGCTTCGACGCGGCGAAACGGGTTGAAAACTCAGTGATACTGAGTAAATAGTTGTAATATGTAATAAGTAAAGGAAAACACACTGAGTTTTATTGGTTGTTTTATCCAGTCATCCTTATTTTCAACAACGCATACTTCTCTGAATGATTAAACCGTTCCCTAGTTTCATTATACTTATAACCGAAAATGTCTCGGGAACAAAAGCTGTCAGCAACTATAGATATGAAGAGTACTTCCTGTAAAAAAAAATTCATGAGACTATGTTACAGTTTGGAGGGCGGAGGTCGCGTGTAATATGGACATTGATCGACGTAATCGGCTACCAATTGAGGCAATTGTTCCCCATTAAGTTATATAAATAGAAATGGAACCCAAACAAGTCGGCGCTCGGCGCTCGGCGTCGCAACCGCCCTTGAACTGAGCGCCGGCGGAGGCTCTCCCGGCGGGGGCCGCGGGCGCGGGGCGGGGCCGGCGCGCGGCGGCCAATCAGCGCCCCTTCACATTTTTCAGCCCCCGCCCGCATCGCCGGACGCTGCCCAAAAACAAAAGGATCAAAGTCGGCGAAACCTATCTCTTTCTTTGTGAGGCCGGCGAGCGGGCATCGATGAGAGGATAGATACACTGTGTCGCGCGGGCGCGAATCGATAGCGCTCGCCTCCCTCGCGCCCCGCG
>JAODUI010000001.1:2212478-2236817 GCA_027563995.1 Papilio gigon | reverse complement strand
CCGCGCCCCGCGGCCCCCGCCCGGCGCCGGGGCGCCGCCCGCCGGCCATTTGCACGGATGTTTACTATTATTATTTTATTGAACGGACGCTCTAAGTGGCAATATAAGATTTACAAATTATGTGGACGAGCAGCGGACCTGCGACGTCGGGCGGCCGCGGGTGCGCGCCGCCGCGGACTCGAATATCACGAAGTACAACTATCTTGATACAAAATTAGAACGCTCAAGTCTATAAAGATCCACTACGTACCCATAGATAGAGGTATTGCTAGCGACCCGGTTTTATTTCGACGTTAATTTGTTCTGAATGCGGTACATACCTACTATTATCTAATATTAAGCTTATTTTACTAACCGAGAGTCACGGATTTATCAAACGTTCTGACGGCACACTGACTTTGTGACTACCGAAAAGAATAACAACGATTAGACACACATTAAACTAACTGTTTTTATTGCGCCTGCGATGATTTTATTTCTTAATTATTACAGACTAACTTTTACCAGCGAATTTGACGAGAATTTTGCGTGAATTAAAACAAAAAACTTAGTAAATAACCTAGGCGTTATTTCAGATTTGTGGAGTTGTTTTGGAGTTTCTTGCTTACAAACATTTGTCCATATAAACTATCACTAAATAATATCATTGTGGAAAGTAGAGACCGAGAGAGACATATGGAGAAAAAGAGACAGCTTTATTCGTCTTATTCATGGTTGCAACCTTTCCAGATTGTTGGTAGTGATCTTATATCAGTCACCCGCTCCACAAGCCGTCGCCACTCTTCTCGAAGAGCTTTATTGAAGTAAATAGAAAAGATTGCCATCTCTATATATTTAACATCATCCGCCTTTGTCTGCCCATACTGGACACAGGCCGTTCTCGATGTCTTCCACAGGATTCTGTCCTGCTTCCGCAGCCAACGCCTTCCCGCCGTCCGCACTGAGTCGTCGGTCCACCTGGTTAAAAACGCGTCATAGAACTGTTCCTGTCACAGTTAATTTGATCTTAACAATTTTATCAGTACCTGACAAGCCATTTAACGAAAAACATATTTAAATAACAAAGTTTTCGGTATTTATTGCGATATTATTAACAGTAAATTAATCAAAACATAAACTCTTGGTTTTGGCTTCGACAGTTCACGAAATGTCGAGAATACTACGATAAATTGTAATTCCGTTCACTGTTTGCGGACTTTATGATATGTCTAGTCCAGTACGATGATGATCTAAGTTCACTACTGGTAGATGATTTAATTTTATTGTCCATTCTACATAAATTAATAACATTAATTTATTCTTGAATAACTAGATGTCGCCTTCGACTCCGTCAGCGCGGAATTAAAAAAAACTTAATTTATAGCATGGATGATTTTAAAAATTCAACCGTACTTACGTATTTATTATATCAATAAGAATATCTCAGTCGCAATTCTAGAAACCCAAAGTTGCATTAAAATAAATTATTTTATGAAGCCATTTTAATACGTCAGTAACTAGTAACAGTTAAAACAGTGCGTGTGTACACAACTAAGTTTTAACTGTACATATCGATTGTTCAGTTGAACCTGGATGTCTGCTTAGTTACTGTTAGTTGCTGTTTATTCATGTATAGGCGAAGTAGATCATTGTTAGATATAAAATATTGCGATTTTTAAATGTTCAATCTAAATTTCCGTAGTATTTTTATTTTAAACTTAATTTTATCATACAATTCAATTAATTACACAACTAAATAGTATCAGTTTATTAAGGGCCCGATGCAATAGTTATTTTGGAAACCTCCACTCTCTGCAGCTCTTGGCACTGGGTGCTTGTTTTCATGAGACTCCGGACCGGTGGTCCACCATTTTTTTGTAACATAATTTACATTACTGTTTTTGTATAGCCCTGAATTTTGCAATGTATAACATATGTAAGTAATTTAAATAAAACAATGAGATCATATCTTGAATGTTTAGATTTATTAAAGATTTTTAATGACTATAAAATAAAAACAAACGGAATTATCGTTCACAATTGTGAGCAGCGCCATCTGTTGGACCTGCGGCAAACTCAGATAACGTAGTAGGATCTGCTGCCACCTATGAAAGAAAATGTAAACGTTGTTGGAAACGCGATGTGGAACTAAAATATAGAGGGCGCTGCTACGAGAACTCCTACATTTTTATAAAGTAGACTTAAATTTATAATGTTTGCCTTTTATTATCAAAATAAATTATTGATATCACAAACAGTCACTGTTTCATGGATTTATAATATTACATTTGCACGTTATTGAGCTTTTCTTTGTTGCTGCGTAATAGACTGTTTTACCGACCTCAAACCATTTCCGCTTGCCGCTTGAAGACATCACGCAAACGCAAACTCGATGTAATGTAGCTAACTTCATTTCATAAATGTTCGATCTCCTTCAACTACGTTGAGGCTTGTACATTTCGGAGATTACGCTTTTCGGTAATTATTGTTTTGCTCATTGAAACAGTGCAGTTTAACATTTCATTATTCCTATTCTAGTCAAAGGTGAGTGCGATAAATTTATGTGTCCAGTGACTGGAATAAATTGGCGCGTTAGATTCTGTCAACACAGCATAATGTTCTCACGCTGTGGAGTTTATGCACGTGTAATTACAATACATTTGTACATTTCCATTTGCAGAAATGGCTCTAAGTGTTGCACTACCTCTAACTGGATTGGAGACGGAAAATTTCAACTCGTTCAGCTCGTTCATAGACATAGCGGGCTTGTCTCAATCGCAGACAAGTCCGAGTCCATCTGTCTCTAGCGAGTCTAGCGGTATCGGCTCGCTGGGGTCGCTTAAATCTGAGTCGGTGAATAGCGACTCCCTGCCTTCTAGTCCTCAAACTACAGAGAAGGTAAGCATCATCCCTAATTTGTCCATTTTGTTTGCATTTGTCCTGGCCTTGACCTCTCTATTTTCATAATATTCTGTAATGGCGAATGTCTTCGCTAACGTTATTGTGTACAAATGACATTTGATAACGGAAAGATTTCGCGAGCCGTGGGGTTAAAGATTGGAATTGGATAATGATATCGTAATTAAATTAAAAGTAAATGATAACAAAATATAACCCTATTATAGATATTACGTGAAAATTGTTTCTATAAATACAAATATGTTGTAAGATGCAGGATTTATTTAAATCTCTTTTTATTCATTCTTGTTTGTTTTTTTTAACAATTTTCAACTTTTGACATTTCAGAAGGTATTCGAACCGTTCGTGCAACCTCAACCACGTCCAAAGGAACAGAAGGCTGAAGACATCAAAATAAAATATGAGCAACGCGACGTTCTCAACCTGATGGCTAATCTAACTGATTCTCGGTGGAATTACCGCGCAACAGTGCTGCCACCGAAGGACCCAGCTCTGTTCTTCGCCAACCGCTCGCAGTATCACCGGCTGGGGCCATTTGGGACGCACACACAGTATGTAAAAGACACTTGCCATTTCTGTGGCTTCTCTTGGGTCGTAGCTGCCAAGGATTGAGGTGACAATGTATCAACGTAAACTTCTGAACAAACGAACGGGTATGACTGGGACACATCAGGGTGCGTACTGACTTCAATCTGCGAGTAGTTTGGTGCTGACATCGCCATGCCCATCCAGTAAATCAACGACTACAGTTCTCTTCAACTGACGACTAATCATTTTATTTCTAAATGATAGGATGCTCCACTTGTCTGCGGAGTTTTTGTACTCCACATAATTGTAATTGCTTTAAGTTTAGGATACAGTTTAATCAATATTAGACTAATAATTTGACCAAAACGTTACAGTTCCTTCTCTCGGTACTGAGTTGTTGATTTAGTGCAATTTTTTTAATATTTTTCTATGTGACAGTGCCTCACCGCTGTGGCCCAGTCTTACGAATGACTGTGGAATATGTAAGTGGCTGATCGTCCCACGTATTTCGTAGAGTTACATTTTGAACGTGACTTAATACTGTGATCTTAATTTAAACAAAGCAATTTTAAAAAAATTCTGTGAAACGTGCGACGATACAAATAACTTTCGTTTTGTTTTAACTTATTTGTTTGTGTGATATGGTTAGACTTACAATATAATATGAACAATGCCATAAGAATACAATTAACTATAATTTGGCATTCTCCTTGTCTAAGAAACTTAATATAGCTCAGAATGTACTCTTCCATTGATGTTACAATATCTCTTTATTTAAAACAGTAATCATCTTATTAATTAATTAATTAATATATTATGCTACACTTAGTTCCTTTTAGAATTGTTAATTATTTGTTATCCAAAGAATCTATTTGTTTTTAATATGAATATAATATATTATCTATGAATTGTTAAAAAAAAAAACAATTTATATCGATTAGTATAGAATACAATTGGTTGATAATTTCAATCATTGGATTTTGTTCCCAAATGGATTTAAAGCAATATTTAAATTTTGGTCATTTACTTATCTAATAATAGTAAGGTAGTATCTCCCACCATTACATGTATGGTTATTATTTAAATATTGTTTTATAATTACCCTTAGGGCTCTAGTTGTAAGGGTTGAATATATTCCACAGTCATAATGAAGAGGATTGTCAATGTTTAAACCAAAAGGCTGCTTCTCGGATGTTTTATTAGTTACGGTTTTGACGAGATGGCACGAATTTAAAGCCAAGCTATAGGTTAATTTTAAGGTCTAATTATGATGATTGTTGGATTTACCGTCCGAGCATTACATAATAATAGTGATGACGTAACGTAGAGAATGTGATGTTGACACAGCCCCCACAAACAGATTCCTACGGACTTTAAGAAATGCTTACCGACTCATTTAGTTTGTGACGAGCCCGTACAGAACATAGTCAGATGGGTGATCAGTGCATATCATCATAAATTATTGCAGTGATTAGATTATCTAAGGTATTAGTAGTTGTTACAGATGTTTTAAATCTTTGGAGTCATCGATGTGCCCAGCAGCTGGGCTTTAGTGAAATTATTCTAAGTGTCGTTTACAGACTGGCGATATCTCTATGTACGTGCATATTCAAACTATTATATCCATGGTCTCTTAATTTTAGTCAAGATATTTAATAGTGTGAGTCTCTTCAATTACGTGTAATTGTAATGTGTAACATATGATAGCTATTTAATGTAATAATGGATACTGTCCTCTTGTGCAACTTTAGTTCTGCTACGTTGTGATCAGCTTTAAATTGGAACTGGACTATTTGTACTCGATAATGTTGACATATTTCCCACAAAGTTATTTTTATAAAAAAAAAAAAGTGTTAATATGTGACAATACAGTTTGTAGTTTTCAAAATTTTCTTTATACAAGCACTTCTCTAATGGTGTGAAGAATATTTGGAAGGGACCAACATCCATGCATTAGTTTGATTACGTTTATCAGTTACAAAAAAATTCACCTTCATAAAATTTTAATCATATTCAAAATTGACATTGCATTTTATCAAACGCTTTATCTTAGTCGTCGCCGCGGTGTTGTGTTCCCGTCTGCAATAAATTTAATGGGCTATGAACATTTAATGATAAAACGGATATTAGATGTCGTTCTACAAAAAAATATTTATATATTTATTATAGTGTTTCAGTTGGTCTCGAACTGAACTGAACATATGGCATGGATCTCAGAATGCAGCTTAGATTAACACGAGTGCTGTCAGTCGCGGCCACTCCCGGCGCGGGCCGCGCTAGTACAGCGTCTAGGTGTGGGTGTGCGGTAGGACGCAGCGCGCCACATACTCACAAAACGGTTGTTATCATTATTTTTAATCCAATGTTGCATTCAGATTATTTTTAGTTTTTAAATATGTTTAATAATGACAAAGCTTCGATCGAATGTAGTTCAAAGGGATGTTCGGAGCGATACGCACAGTGTAGTGGGGGGCGGGCTAGGGGCGCGAGGCCGAGGTGCGATGCAATATTTGCATTCCAGTTTGTGTTGTAAGTTAGCCGCAGTGGATGGTGTAGTCGTTAATGTTTATTTAAATCCACATTGCCAAATATTTGGTTGTTGTGCTATTTATTTGAATAATATTTCCGAAGTAATCAATTTAGTACCTTCCAATAACTGTCTTAAGTAAGTTTACAATGTTTATATCATTTCAATTTTATGCATTTTATTTTGTTTAGACAAATCATTATACACGATATTATCTCTTGTATTTATATGTATTGTTCATTATATACTTATAATATATTTTTTTCTCATTGAACTGTAGTCAAATGACAGTATTTTTGTAATGAAAATTGTATAGGAATGAAGGGTCTAGGCTGGGCCGCGCCGCCCGGCTGTATTACGTATATCTCATAAGCATTATGTAGGTTTAGCGAAATAGATTAACTCGGAGACAAGCTCCAAGTACCAAAACTTATTGGTTCGATGTTGTTCTCGTATTAACGTGATATAGTGCGCCGCGCGCGTCGCGTCGTGTCGTGTCGCGTCGCGTCGTGTCGTGTCGCGTCGTGTCGTGGCGCGGCGCAGAGCTCAATATTTTAGTAACCCTTAAGAAAATTAATACCTCTTTTGAAAAGATTATAATATATATGATATAGTATATCCAATCGATAATCACATATTATGTATTTCCCCGTTTATTTTGATGTGATATCATAAATGACTGATCTGAATTTAGTTTTTAAGTTGGTTATTGATGCGCAGCGCAGTGCAGCGCTGTTTCGAGAGTGTAATTAAGATTTAATATTGAAAGTGCCAATGCTCGTAATTTAATCTTGACTGTTCCTTTACTTACGACTTCAGTGTAAGCGACCTATCTTCCGCGTAACGCTAAGTAGTCAGACCGACATCGCGTAATGTGCACAATCTCAGTAATGCTTGCAATATTATGTGTAACGTGTTTTAATTCCTCACCTATAATTTAATCCAGCGTAATATTAAGAGTACAATATGAGATGATGTTATATCATTCTAGTATCAAAATTAGCCGAAGATGTTAATATTATTATTAGTTAGGTAAAATTTTAACATAGCTTCGTATAATTGGGATGTTTTAGTATTTAGTAGTGTATGTCTACGGCGTAGTGGCAAATGTCTCGTGAGTGGGATGTAATGTTAGTGGCAATAATACTCGAGTTGTAAGTTCCGCCGAGAGCGCGCCGCCGCCGCGTACGCAACTGATCGATAGACACTAGGCGTTTATTTGTTGTAATTATAATAATAGCCGTAGGTATTTTGTCGTACTTAAATAATTATTCTTGCGATGCCTTAATTCTGGTTGTCAATTAGACACGTCTGCCGAGAGTGTTATCATTGTTTTTATTTATTTTAGTTTTTGCTGTTCCGGCTTCCTCCGTGAACTTCCAGTCCAGGCTGTTCTTTTGAAATAATTTTGAGGTCGATTTATTTTTACCTAAGTGTTCTTATTAAATGTTACCAAAATGTTTTTAATAAAATATTTTTATATGTAACCGGCGTCGTTTGATTTCAACTCCCACATGTTTTATCAACCGTACCTAGTCGAACTATTTTTAATGTTGCGGAGGAGGTATTTATTCTCGTCTGCTTTGTGAGTATATAAATAAAGTTCACTAACGTGACTCAATTTCAACACCATTCTGTAAACAACGAATCGTGCGAAAGTGAGAGAAAAAAAACATTTTTTTCTTTAGATCTGCATAAGATTTTTCAACACGGGATAATGTAATCTAAGCATTTCTAGGGCAGCGCAATCAAAGTGAAACACGATCAAGTCAAAACATGACTTCTTACGATTGCGAACACTGTCCTAGTTTGCATTCGTAGTTTTTCAATTGAAATATCGTGATTGATTACTTCTACATTTTAATTATCCTAATATAGAAAAAAAAACTAGTTATAAATGACAGCTTAGCAGCAAAGAGGTGGTTTATGAAAAAAAAAATTAACGAGTAAGGTAAGATGGTAACTACCAATACTAACTTACTGTAATTAATTCATACAAACATAAAATTACTCACTACTAACTCTAGTTAACAAATCTTATTTACTTTTTGATTGTGCTAAATATGTAAGATTCTTGGTTTCTCAAAATGATCAATGAACTCTGCGGTAAAGAAAACTAAAGCTATGACGTCATTTTTTTACCATATCGCGAAGTAGAAAAAGCACAAAATCACGGTCACGTTTGTCGTACTGGATACTAATTGTCTTACATCGTAGTAAGTTTCCACTATCCACACGCGCTCTAAACATCGCTGTCTCAGTTCATTCAGAGAAAATAAGGGGAATGACGAGACATTTTATGGGTATTTTAGCGGTGAAATTGTACAACAGTCTACGACGAAAATAATTGTAAACTTTTATAATAAGATTACCTTAGTGTTTTTTTTTTCATGTTTTCGCCAAGAGTCAATTTTTAAAAATTAATCTTGTATTAGAATTCCACCGAATTAGATATATACGCTTTAGCCGTTAGTTAATTTAATTTTTAGTAAAACTTGACGCCCGTAAATCGTAAGAGGACAGACCGTAGCCACAAAATATTGATTTCCATTTTAGTTTACTGTAGCTGCTATCGGGCGGCTTTATTATGAGTTTATTTGTATTATTCAAGTTGATAATATTTTAGTTCATAATTTGGTTCTCAATTATTTGTTTTGTTCAACAAATTTACAAATACATATGCAAAAAACTGTAACAATATTGCAATAAACATGTTTTTAATTATAAAACAGTGTATGGTGCAGTCAACGGACGTAGCTGCTGATTACGTAATTGTTTATACAATTATCGAGCACTGCGGTTACATCACAAGCATACTCTAAATACGTTTGCAATTTCCATATTAATTGAAACTAAATCAATAAATAAGCGAAGAATATTTCCGTTATAATGTAAATCATTAACATTTAATAACATAGGTTTTATGTTAATAACACGACCAACCTTGAGTCTTTACTGGATAAATAAAAATAAATTTTATAAAAGACAGAATAAAGAGATGTCAGTATGACGGCTTGTAAAAATAATTAAAAACAGACTTGATTTCGAATCCGACATTATTACATTAGTCTCCGAAGACACTCAACCGATTAACGGTAATCATAAATATTACCAACCAACCTAGGTTCGTTATTAGTTTGAGCTTTATAATCTAATATTTTTGTTCTATAATGCAAAATTGTATTCTAATGCGAATAGCGTAATAGCTTCCATAGCTTTAGCAATAGCTTTATTAATTTGCACATTATATGGTTTATCAAGTCTAATGGAAAGAATAGCAAATCTTTATAGTTTTGAGCAACAATAGCAGTAAACAGTTCTATTTTATGTATCATAGGTCAGTTACTTCATTACTTCGACATTGCATCATAACAGCGCACACTTTAACCTCCATGTTACATATTGATCCGGACGAGTACTTTTCTTGACGCTAATCAATAATTGATGAGAACGAAAATAAATAAACAAAATGGACGCTCGGATAAAACAGACTCTATAACCCACTAGTGCCATCTAGTACGTAATAAGAACAACCATATCCAAGTTTTATTTCGCTGAAACTGTGTTGCAGCGACATCTGTATTCCTAAAGGTACCGCTTAGACTCGTAAATTGTTAATAGATGTCGCTGGCAGTATGAACTGCTAAAAAAAGTAAAAAAAGAGAACTTGCAGCAAAGACGAATTAAAAGTGAGATTAGAAGTATTAAATATATGAAATCTCAACTTACCTATATCTGAGGTTGCGTAGTTTAGGCGCTAGAGGGCTTAAAAGGTGATGAAGAATTTAATTTTGGTGAAAAATTAGTAAGTTACTTTAGAATTACTCTATATTTTTTTTATTTGTGTTCCTGGTAAACGTTTGCTACACATTTTATTAAGATTCAAATATAACGGAAAACCTATCCTAACACCAGGCAGAATTCACACATTATTTAAAACATATTATTGTTTCAAAAAATAATTCTACTAATAATAATTCGTATTCATCATAAAGTAAAAACACCCTCAGTTTCATTTCCCGTTGAAAATATGATGCAGCGCTTAAAAGTGTAAAGTACCTATTTTAATATTAAATGTAATTTCAATGCAATATAATTTCGATAGAGTCTGCGGTCTGAAATGTTTTTATTCTCTGTATTATGAAGGCAATGATGTTTTTGTTTGGAATATCCACTTTTGTGCCGCTATAATGGGTGTATTCATTCAGTTGGGAGCGAAAAGTGTCGCTTTTATCAGTTGCACAATGGTCGGGAATCAAAGAAATTACAATTTCCACAGACCGTCGTTCTCGACGGCGAAATAAAGACGCGATTTGGAACTCCTTTGTTGGATAATTTAAATGAATATTTGCTTCTTTAATAAATAATTACTATTCATAACATATTTAAATTATTTTACATAGCCTTTATTTAATATTAAAAGAGGATGCAGTATGAATGCGAGCAAAGTACGATCGCGCCAAATGGAGATCTTTAACTGTTTATCTGTCCTCTAGGTTTGTTTGTCTCTGGTCTAAGTCATGGTGTTGTTATTGAATAAAATTCAATCAGGACTATTACAGTGGTGAACGTGCAGTTGAATTATATTAAAAAAAAAACTATTGCAATCAACTGTTTATGTTTTTAGAGTTGAATTTATTTTACCATTATCTTTGAACTACTCAAATTAAGATAATACAAAAGCAGCTCTTTCTTTTGTCTATTTAAGTCGTCGCGAAATTTGGAAAGCTTACATTTTTGTATTCTTAACAGCTTTCTTTTATTTCACAGATTTTTATACGAACAATCTTATAAATTTTCCCCGAGCCGCACCGTCATCTCTTACATCTATTTAAAATCATTCATTAATTACTTTTGACGAATGAAAAACAAAAGGTGAAGAAAAGATTTGAATCATATGAATGTTTGTGTATCTTCAATTAACATAAAAATCAAATACATAATTTTAAATGCTACCTTCGACTTGATACTTGGTATTGTAGAATAACAAATGAATACAGTTGCTTTTTGACTGTGTTTCTTAAAGCTGATGTTCTAGGGATGCAAAGCACTAGGATTTTTGGCTTGTATAGCGACTACACGTCTCTCACAAGTGGTATTGTGCCATTTATTTATTGTAGTCCAGTATAGTGAGTACAGCTTAAATATCATCTTAATACAGGTAACAGATTAAAATATTAATAAATAAATCTAAATCAATTTAATAATGCCATTTCACTAACTTATTGAATAGGGTTGAAGTGGGGGTTAGGTGGTGATTACCCCGCGGTACCTCAGGACTATTGACATTCCAAATTGGGGAGGTGAGAGATGACGCGAGCTACATCCGGCACTCATCAAAGGCACATTCAAACCCTATTAATTTACTTTTGACATACGGTATAATGTTTTAATACTGAAGTAAAAACTCACAAGAAACTGAAGCTGGTTACGTGTTATTTGAAACTATAATTTATTATTACCACCTTATTTTAATAAATTGACTTTTCGGGGTCCTATGTGTACTGTCTAGGGTTGGCGACCATCATGGCGGCTTCTTCCTGGATTGCTTTTTCCCAGTATCTTTAATAAATTCATAATGAATATTTTCGATATACTCAAGAAGAGTAATTTTTTTATAAGGGAAGGAGCCAAACTAGCGGCTGGATCACAAGCGTGGTCCTCGACGCCAATCCGAAACACAACAATTTTTAATTTTTATCAATAGCCAGTATAGTCCAAGATAAACGAATAAAAAAAAATTATGTATTAGTTTATATTCAACACACATATATCCGGAATAGCACATAGACCACTATTTTTTTTTTTATTCGACTCAGACGTATTCGCGGGCAAAAACTAAGTGAATAGAACTAAAATATTGCAGGGTAAACTAGTAGTATTTACACTTTTAATGTGCCTATAAAAAGCTGTGTATTTTCTAAAGGAAACGGAAAATATCGCTCAATGAGCAATGTTAAACAGTACCGCATTGAAAACAGTTGAAGCCTTTAGAAAATCACCCTCCTTTCGAGTCGCTTTTCGCAGCCTCCATTTATGTTTTCCACATTTTCCATATACAATTCGACGTCTGTTATGTCGACCAAATCTCCTATTGAATCTCACACTCGGGGCTGTGCCAATTCACAAGTAAATTAATTCCATTCAATAGCAGACCAAAAGTTGTCATGAAAGTCCGCTAGGTGGCGGAGACTGGAACTTATGATAGCTAATCTAAAACTATTAGCTACTACTCATTTTGTAATACATATTTACATATCTCATTAAAGTAAAACTAATATTTTTTTATCACATTTTTTAAACTTGGTATTTCTTTCACTATACCCGCGGGTTTTCACACTCACCGTGGGTTTTGCAATGACAAAAAGACGCGGTGAGAATAATCTCTCATTTTATTTAAATGAAGCAGACAATATGTTTTAGCAATGAAAACTCACGGTTACCGTAATTTGCACAGATAAAAATTCTTAAAAATGTAATATTTAGTTAAAATTTGGACATTTTCGAAGTAACAACAGTTGCAAATAAACACAATGCAACGTAAATGACGGATTCCAACAACAATCATAAAATCGAAAACCAAAAATGAGCCATTGAACGTTTATAATAATATGATGGACGTGTAATAACGTCGGCTTCTCGTTGTATTTATTTTCCTATTTGATGGTAAACAAAAAGTGGCTTGGTGCTGGCTGGTAACGCAATTGGGCCACCTTTTGTTCCTCGTCCGCTCCGGCGAGTATTCTTTCAGTGGCGCCTGCAACAACTGTTTCTAGAACGATAGCCTCACAATGCAAGCGCACTATTGTCGCCGCGGTAATTGTTCCTTGCCTCATCTAGTCGAGGGTTAGCTAATGGCCCAGTAATTTGGTGTTATAAATAAAGACCGGCAGCGAACGCGTCAAGTAACCGTGTTGTTACTTTCGTTAAGTGGACTCATGAGGGTGTGAAGGTGACTGAGAACTTAATTGGTATAAGCCAAGTGCTAAATATTAAAAATCTCTCGCCTTGTAGCTGCTTGAAGGCGCAACTGGCTGGTTTTATCGTGACGTAAATGAAGAGAAGCCATTTAAGAATTTAAATAGAAGGAAATGATTCTATTTCAGAATTAGATGTTTGCTCGCGCTCCAACTAAAATATAGAACATTTTCCATAAAGCTATTCAGCGAGCCGGCTAAGGAGTGAATCTTTATGAATGCCACCAAATTGTATGAGAGCAGTCCTCTTTCAAAACTTCTCATGAATAGTGTTAATTCGCTATAGCGAGTTTGCTCGGCGCTCGTCAATGGACTATTTGGAGACTTGAGAAGCGTGCAGCCTCACAAAGTCGCAATATTGTGTATGGAAAACGCGGGAAATATGAATGGCGCTTCGTGGAAAGGGACACGCAGTGGGGGCGATTTTGTAAAGAGCTCTCCACGTTACTGAATATTTAACAATTCTCACAGTGGCGTATTTAACATTCTGTTGCTGCATGCAGCGCCCTCTCTCGAACACTTTCTTTACAATATTTAATATAAAACGCCAAATTGTACACAAGTAGGTATTTAAGTTGAAACATCGACGTCATTGGTAGATGAATCGATAAAAGACAAGAGTCAATTAGTTGTAGAAGACAGCGGACAACCCTTGTAACACTTAGTATTTCAGATTGTATATCGCATCGCTTCGAAAGCGAAAAGGAAAAAACGGGGCGTGCCTGAACAAAGCGGGCCGTACAATAGAGCCGAGCGAACAATGCTAACTAGAGGAGACACGGCTGTGCCTTGTAGCATTCGCAGATAAAGACGCGCGGAGATAGCGGTGGCGCCGCCGTCGCCGCCGCCACGGCCCGCCGACGACAGCGTTCAACGCACAACTATATTTGGGGGCGTCAAAACAATCGACCAATAATCACTTACCGCCTCACAAATGACGAACGCGGGTGACGGTTCAAATTCGAACGTGACCTAATTCTTAAAAAGCCAAAAAATTAAGATTAATTGTCACTTTATATCTTATTTACAGTAAATGTCGTAATATTTAATAATATATACAGTATCGTTTTAATGAAGTCGACAATAAAAGTTAAATAGAAATGTTAAAGAAGAGACGCGTATAGCAATCCGTATGAAAATTCAAACGACACTTAGAACATTGCACATCCGCAAGCTCAGCACTAACAACGGAGTCCACAACAATGTGCCCTCTGAAGAGCTCCGAACAATCGAATGAAGACAATAAGCAGCGATACTCCGAGACAAAAAGAGGCGAAATAAAGGCTCACTTGTTTCCTGGCCGCATTGTGAGGAACGGGAGAGGGCAGAGACAAAAGCGTAATGTGCCACGGGCCCAAACAATGGGGACTGAGCCATTATTGTTACTGTAGCGGCGCTTTAGCGAAATATGTACGCGGTGCCGAGCCGTGCCGGCGACGAACTTGACATGGTATCACGGCCTTGCGGGCGCGCCTCTCTACGCCTTCGCTGCGCAGAGCCATACGCTCGCCTTCTGGCCGCGCTTGTACACCGTTCACTAGGTCAACTTGCAAAATAAACTACAAAATATCACCATCATATACCAAATACACTTTATATCTTTTTTAGTATTAAAATTCGAAACTCGACAAGTTCATCATTTTCATATCGAGACATCAATTATTGCAGATTTTACAATGGCCACTTTACATCGTGACTAGCCAAACCTTATCCGAAACAATTTCGAAAATCGAAACGTCATTTGTTTAACTTTTTTTTCAATCCTTTGAATAATTAGATGCATTCTATTATATCAGATACGGCCAGTTCGCATTCGGAGTGCATCGTCCTCGGTCGGCTGGGTCTGAATGGGCCGCGGGGTACACCCAGTCTCGTTCGGACGCATCAAAATTCAATCTTTCACCGTTACATTTTCATATTAAATTTGAGTCTGATTCTATTCAGTTTATTTACTGATGCCGTGTTGATTCGTACATATGATTACTTTAGGTCTGGTATTGATTTTTATTTTAGTGCATTATCTTTTATAGAACTTAATATTGCTTTGAACATATGAATAAAGAAAAATTTTACAAATACAAATACCTGAACATGATTCGAATTTGGAAACTGGTTTTAATTAAAAAATAAAAACATCTTAGTTTAAATCTTACCTTTTAGCTGTAGCCTTGTCCTTAAATGATTTGTGTGGGCTGTACAATACGAAAAGTCAATATGTACTCATACATCTTTATCGCGTCATCGCATAAATTAAAAAGAAATTGTGGCAGCATTCAAGGCACCCCTTTTCTCTTAGAACGATTAATAAAATTTTGCAGAGCGCACAAGGGGTTCTTTGTCCATTTTATTCATATGCTAAAAACGGATTTCTATTTTGGCGGAGGAAACTTCATTGTTCTTGAATGTACCTACACTGATATAAATTTCGTTGGATAATTGTTAAAATGTAAGTAAAGTATACGGGATAAAATTAAAAAAGCAACATCGAGTTGTTTTCAACCCGATTTAATTAACACATAAAAAAGACGACAGTCTTTTAACTTGCGTACTCAGAGACTTGTAATGGTTAATTAGGCAGAATTTTAGGGTTTATTTCATGCACCAAATCTACACTAAATTACCTCTTAGCATTTAACAATTTTAAGTATGGTAATATGTTAATTTAATTTAATAAGAAGAATTTATTAATTACCTATAGTAGTTTTGTTTTACTTAGTTCAAATATTTACTATTATAGTATCAACCTGACCAGACGACGGTAAGTCACTATCGGACTAACAAAAGATAGTTCCCTGATGCCCAGGTTCTATTGTAATGAATTAATTAATAAAATAAAGGGATTGGGTGGGGGCGGATCTTTTGTCCAGTGTAAGGATGGATCTGATCTCATTAACCAGTCATTGTAATGGTCGCTGAACAAAAGACTGGTCAGCCGCCGGTTACCTAACGCAATGTCGCGACGTCATCCCCCTACACAACCTGTGATATCGTTCGGTCAAGCATTTAACTGCTGAAAGTCAAATTTATAATCTAAGTAATCTCTATTCAAAACTACGTAGACAATTCGTATCACTTCATGTCTACGAGATCTGTAAGCTACGATGTAGCGATGAGCTACGCTAAAGGTAATTTATTATTTACCATGAAAATACTCTTGCATTAAAAAAATAATATAAATGACTTAACTCATTGGCACTCTCAGTAAATTTTTAAATTACTTTGTTGCTATATAAAAATCATATGTTAGTCATAATAAATATATATGTTGTCTGAAATAGATAATACAATATTACAATGTTACAAATTAATCTTGTTACTTTTACAAATTTTAAATCGAAATACTCACACAAAAGTTTCCTCCGCCGGACAATAGATGGCGCTTGATCAAGATAACGATATGTTAACATTGTCACAATGGAGCTGGTAATGGCGCGATTGTACTGCTTGGCACAATGCTTTTAGTTGTCACCTCCAACAATGGGCGCGTTCGATATCTGCTACCAAAGGCAGCGGGTTCAACCAAACGCCCCAATCGAATCAAAATATCCTTTAAGAAAGTGCTTTTAAAAAAGTCTTTATACATTCAACAAGCTTTTGATAAATTGTATTGTTGTTGACCTTTCATTACACTTCACATAATATAAATGTATTGATCGGTGTCTTGATAGAACTGATTAACTGACTACAGTCTAAAGCTTAGCGGGTAACAAAAGGGCAGCAATAATTGTTTTATATAAACATCAAGTATACAGAGTGTTTAAACACAAATTATATTCACACTAAAATAATTTTTATTATAATATTAGAAGGCAAACGAGCAAGCGGTCAGCTGACTTCGTCAGAATAGGAAGTGACTGATGTCACGAGATGAGACGCACAAAAAAAGATATTTCCCTTTCCGCCATATCACCTGCGTCTACCAACCCTTTACGTATAAGGAAATGATGGGGGAGGGAGTATACTAAGATTTAGTTTCTTAATAATAAGCAATAATTAATTAAATTTATTAATTAAAAAACCCCTACAAAAATACGATAGTACGTATAGTAATGTAAATAAGCCGTCATCTGTTAGGAGTTGAATAAGCAATCGATAGACCCGTCCTACACCACTGCTTGTGACAATTCGCACTTGAATTCGACGAAATAACAATAGTCCGACATCACCAAATTAATCTGGCCTTCTTTACATCTCTTTATGTTGCCCGCTTTAAACTTGCGGGGTTGTTTCCAGGGATCTACCGATAATGGACGGGTAACGAAAGCCAACCATCATTCAATGTGATGTTATTCAATCGTTATGGATCACAATTATTGACAACATTGTAGGGAAAGGAATAATAGAGTGTACGCAAATGTTACTCATCATCATATCTCTTATTTCGTTTTTTTACATCCCAAAAATTAAACAATCAGAGTAAGTGGAATTAGACATAACGAAATGTAATACGAGCTTCGCTATCAAATTCATCCAATTATATAAATAAGTGTGATGACCTTGTGTCCTTAACATTATCCATAATTTTTAAACAATTGTTATTAAAGTAATAAAGTAATATACCGCACCCCAGATCCCAGATCCAACCATGATAGGAAAAACGAGAGGGTATAACGCCGCCCCCAAAAAAATGATCCAGTATCTAATTTTTATGCAAAGCTTAAAGATTTGAAATCTCAAGAACTGTTTAACACATACACTTCAGCGCTAATTTTTGCGTACTTTCCGTCCCTGTGGTTCGAGGTGTTTTCGACCCGCTCCGTGACTAGACGTTAGTGTGACATGCGGTCCATTAGACCCCATCTCTTTTACCGAAGTTATGGCCTTTATACCACAGAGAAATATACGTTTTTCCTTGCCGCACCACCGGAATGTTGCATTAGGTATGATTTAGACCTCGTTTCGTAGCGAACGTGTTAATACTGTATAGTTAAAAGACCGTTATCTCCGGATTATGATGAGAAATTAATATTCATAATGTTAAATACTGTTCTATGGTAAAATTTCATCTAATGACGAATTTAATAGCAATAACATTTGAGTGACACCGATTAGCATATCAAAGGTATTCAGGAAGCGTTGATTAATGTACTGCGGAAACAAATACAGGCGTCAGTGAGCCGTGAGGGCGTTCGGCGTTCGGCGATCGAGAGATAAGGGTCGGCTGCCTTTACAATTACACGGCCTGTCACATTTGTATATTACAATTGTCTAAAATATCCAACCTACCAGCTATAACAAAAGATGTCATACAGATTTAATAAGTAAAATAACTTAAAAAGAAGAAAAATCCGATCATCACTTTGTACGTTCACTTATTTTCTCTTATATTAGATGAAGAACGAAGGTGAGAATTGAATGTGTGAAAAACATACGAAATAAAAGTGTGAGTTTAGTGACGGCTAGTATGGAAGAAATTCCGTTTCTTACGAATATTATATTGGTAATAATTTTTGTTACCAAATTCTCTGTACAGTATGAATAGCTCTAATTAGAAACATAATCGAAGAAAGCAATATTCAATATTAACTAATTAAAAGCGAACGTTAAACAAGAACACGGGTGGATGTAGGGTAAAGCGTAAAATGAAATAATTGAAGTATAACAAGTGGGAACATTGCTCGTTCTGATAATAGGAAAATCTGTCAACATGGGAACAATGCGCGACGTTACATAGATCAGGAATTAGCAGTCATTGTCCTTGGCACAATGGAGCGCGGACTCCGCCGCCGCGGCGACGATGTCTAATTAGATAACATTGCTATTTCATATTATCTACGCGGATTATAATCAACATCATGTTTTCCTGTGGAATTACATTATAACGTACTACTTATCGCCCGCGACTCCGCTTTCGATGAATTAAACAAATAAAATTATTAACCTACATGTCCTTCTAGACTGTTTTAAATCTATGCCAGATATCATTCAGATATGTGCAGCGTTCTGAATACCTTCTAACATCCAAATTATCGCAATAATAATACTAGTAAGATCTAATACTATAGTAATTTATCTGATACCGACAATTTAACAGAATGAATAAGCTTCAAGCGCTACCACCTCCCAACCACCAAACAGTCCTACGTCTGGACTTCATCCATCAGTTCATCTTATAGGATCGTAGTCAATCATCAGTGCATCAATTAAGATTAACTTGATGGTTACAAATGCTTAGGAAAGCTTGATGTAATTAAACCTACACGTTACCACTGAATATCATCATAAAAAAATTGAGTAAAGCAGTCACGTGACTTCAAAATCTACGAAATTAAAGAGTTAACAGTAGTAGCATTACAAAAGAAAATACTTCACCCTTTTACCCTATTCTAGAGCAATTAATACTGATGTCAACTTTACGATTAACGTGCCTGAAATTGTACAAAAATGTGATGGGTCTATCCATAATTAGCTTTCGTTCTCGAATTTGTCCATACAGAAAAAAAAAAAGTACATAAGTTCTATTTTTTACTGTCTCTGTGTTAAAATACATCCAAATCCATTTAGCAGGGTTAAACTTAACCACTAACAAACATCCTTTTTCTTCATTTGGCATTTATAACATTAGTAAGAACGCGTGAGATGAATTCATGTTCTTAAAGTTTATCTTTTCTAAAGCCTAGATTATCGAAATCTTTATTCATTAGAAATTTAGTTAAAACTCATGTAAGTATTAATGCGAGGGATTCTTTTTGTTTAAGCTCAAATTAAACGCTGTTTGGTTTTATTTCAAATGTTTTTTCTTCATTAACAACTTTACACACTTAATATATTTTAAAACGGGTCAAGGTCACTCGTACACACTTTTTTCTTACGTTCGTATGTAATCTCTTTTAGATCACTCTCACTCTTCCACTCTTCACCGTTCATCCGACTCATCACACTTATTATACGTTTCATTCATTATTAATAGCAAGCAGCCTATGTATTAAATTAACACATACTACGAAAAAAGTTTATTTTTTTATTTCCGCGCTGACGGTGACCTGGTAAAAACTACTGTATGCAATATTTTTTCTTCAATAAAACGGTCTTCATTGATGATTTTTCCTGAGCGCGTAATGCGTGTTTAAATGTGTTAATATTTGCTTAATATAGTCCCCTCTACGTAAATGTTAGACAAATTGTGTGTTTACATTGCACTCTATCTAAAAGCTTCCGGTGACCATCCATTTAAGAATGCAACTATATAACAGTTCTTATTGTAAACTCCACTCTAAGGACCCTTGAATTAATATTGTCGGCTCTGGTTTTACAAAGCGGAAGAAAAGGATAACGATATGTTTTTTATAAAATAGGAACCAGCTTGACATTGAATAATAAAATATAACCATTAGTAGTAATAGTAATATGTTGCCTAATATTTGTAGGTATGTACATACAAAACCATAATCTGCAATGTTTGTGACGGCACAAATCAGCGAAACAGTGAAAAGTCCGGTGGTCACGTGACAGTGTAATGTGTAATGTATTGTAGTGACAATGGGCCAGGCGAGTGCAGTCCTGCCGCTCGAGCGATCGTATTCATTGGCGGTCACTTTAACTACTCCGTAATGTGCGGGCCCTTTATACCCGAAGGCCGCAACTTTGTGCGGAGCCTCATTGTGTGCGACTACGCTGATATGAATTTTCAATTGTAAGATTTCTTAGCTTCTATATGACTACCCGTATGTAGATTTATTTGATATGTATATATATATATGCAGTTAACATTTAATAGTGATTGATAGGGAAGGCCTATGTCCAGCAGTGGGCAGACAAAAGCTGATGATGATAATGATGTCTCAACAAATCTGTACTTAAATAACTTAACATTTCTATGATTACGATTTTTTTGTTAAATTCTATTCAATTTGATGCCATAGATAGAGGTGTTCTCGCACAATGAAACAGTCTCGCTAAATAATTTAAAAAAATATATATGTCTACGCAAAATCTTAGGGATCACGTGTTTCACACTAATAATATTAAACTCTTAATTTAAGAATTTTAAAGGAGCCATATAATCGAATTTAATTTACTTTCAAACAATATATTTTACAAATAAAAAGTAACAATCTCATTCTCATCTTAAGAATACTGAAGCCACATAAAATCCTTAAATAAACTCATACAAACAATCAGCGCAGTTCTTTCTTAGTTAAGTAATTACGAAAGTATAGAATTATGTCAAACTTTCGCTTTGTTCGTATTAATTAGTACTTCAGAAAAGTAACAAGAAGACAATGAAAGGGAAACTACTAACTTAATTAAATTTTTAATTAGTCTAAAACATCGGAACACTTCACAACCATAGTCACCTTTTCATGCAACATCCTCATTTTTCCTTAATTTAATTTACTATCGATCATTTTTAAGCTAAGTTTGTATTCGACGAAATAAAGCAAGAAGGTTTTATGTTACCTCTAGCTAAGATGCGTATGCTAAAATGCTATCTAAAAAATTGAGTAGCAAAAAGGCTATCGAGGTATGGACACGTTATGCGAAGAGATGATGAGCACATAAACAAGGTAATGAGGTTGAATGTGGGCGGCGATAAAGATAGAGATAAACCGAAGAAGGTGTGGACTGTATGAAAGAAGATATGCGTAAGAAGTGTGTGAGTTGAGATATAACGGATGACAGAGATTTGTGGAAGAGTAGTACTGTGCCGACCCTCTGTAGGAAAAAGGGCAGGTTGATGATGTTTTATGTTGCATGTTATATTTATATAAAGTAAGTTAATGGAACAAGCACAATGTGGTATAGATAAGTGGCTATCGATGTTGATATGAATAGCGGCTGCGGAGGTATCGTGTGCGTCGCAACTCGGAATAGAACGCGCGGACTCCGCGGCAGTTCTTTTGTGACGATTATCGCGGAAAATCCGATCGGAGGAAGTATGGTCGCATACAATATCTGCAGACTGTATTATGCCGTGTCTGAGCAACTATTTATAATAATAATCGATATATCATTTTGCATTTACTACGGTAAACTTTTTAAAGCTTGTATCAGTATGTTATGTGAAATGAATAGTATTTGATTAGTATAGCTTTAAGCTGAAAGAAAAAGCTCTCAAGATTTAGATTTTCTATGGTACAAGACGATTTTAGTAAACTTTTATTTGGTAGATACGGACTATGTGAATACAATACTGGAACTTAAAAACCGGTTTATAATTTCATATGTAATTAAGTATATTTACTTTTAGATACACTGATAAGATAACATGGCACGTCGCTTTCAGGTGATAATTTGTATAGTTGAGGTTGTGGGATTCATATATACTTTTGAAAATTTCGATACTGTCCACATATAACGTTTACTTATATAATTAAGTACCGTACATAACGCCGAATTTAGAACAGTTATAAGCGATTAATGGACTAGAGTTCTCAACTTCATTCTCCAGATTATAGCGATCCATTGAAAATATCCATAAAAGTCGAACATTACCCGAAACAATGGAGGGGAGGGCCGGGTATTAGGTGCTGCGCCGCTATTGAACAACTTTTGTTCCATTGTATTGTCCACTAGAGGGAGGCCCGAACACAAAGACACGACGCAGACATAGACCGAAATTCATCAGCAACACGATTGTTTGCTACATAAAGGATGCCATTGTCGACAAATATGATATAGTAATACAAAGTGGATGTTGTAATTAGAGCGCTAAAACGTAGCTTTGTCAGACGTCTCCGGCCACCGCTCACGTCTAACTGTTTTAAGGTCGTATTGCCTTTGCGATTTGAAACTTTGTCTTACTCAAACTAAAGACCCAACACAATATGTAACCACAGTACAACATGTCCTCTATGTTTGTTTGAAAACATATCTACAATCCCTTTTCGAAGAGTAGTTCCGATTCTGGGGTAGACAGTGCATAGGACCAATTTGACAATATCACATAAATTCCGTACTGTTTACTGTGAAGATCGTGTAAATAACAATGAAATGTTTTCGCGTTGCATATTTCTAATAAAAATATTGTTTATAATTCGGCGGAAAACATACAAGATGACATGAAATTCTATACCTTCAATCCAACTGCAAATATCAATACCAACTATTTTCCATAGTTGGATAATTTAATTTAATTATAAACTATAATTATTATAAGAAAAGTAAAAAATGTATAATACATTATTATACCGACTCTTGTCGAATTATTCTGTGACGGCACTATTAAAAATGTCATATTAAAGCGATTTATAAGTCGGTATCGATTAAAAGGTATGAGAATAAAAATTAACGATGCACTTAACTTACTACTCATCTATAACCATAATCAAATTGTGCTGACGTCACAACCTTAACAAAAAACTAATAATTTTTGACTCTAAGATTTAGTCTAAAATGGAAACAGATGTTTAACTACAATAACCCAAAATTTTATACGTTACACTCAAAAGCAACGCGTCTTTGGTTCTGCTAATGTCCATGGGTGGTGATGATCGCCTGTTGTTCCTATCATTTGTTTGTCCAGTTCTCTTATAAAAAAAATGTATTAGAAGAGACATATCTAGGCAAAAAAGTAATTATTATCTATGGAGACATGAGTAATTCGAATTCCCCCATGTCAGTTTGTTGCCGTGGCTCACTCACAATGACTCCTGTCATCAACTTTTCCTTTTTTCGTATTTGAACTCACTTAAACCGACCGCGATTTCTGGCTTTTGTTTACTCTGTTTGTTAGGAGCTTTTACGTACGGTTAGTAAAGACATCATTGTAACGACAAGACATTCGATCGTGTAAACTTTTGTAATGTATGTAAATGAATATTGTATCATTTTACTAACTAAAGACTAATATTATTTTTACTGTTACAAGTATAAAATGTTCGTTTATGTTTGGTTTTTTTTTAGTATTTTTTAAACGCACTTGCTATAATGTTACACTTCCCAAATTATTTACAGACCATCCTCCAATCACAAATTCGCATATAATTCAACCAAATAACAAAAACATTACGATGCATTGTACTTTAAGAAATTAAGAAAATTTGTACGTCTTTTTTGAATAAAAGTTAGATTAATCGAACACACGAAAATTAAAAAAAAAAACAAATTTCGTTTTATTAATTTATTCTCCTTAGTATCTCAAATTTACTAATTACAGAAGCGAGATGTACGTTATTATACATCTCAATATTTAAAAATGAAAGTATAAGTCGACAAAGGAAGAGATACGAGTTGCTTTTGATTATAGTAAATGAGCGGGGCCCAGCTGGCGGCGGCGGCGGCGGCGGCGGCGGCGGCGGCGGCGGCGGCGCGGAGCTGCGGGGTGTTACCATGCCTAATCTACCATCGCGTGCCATTCAAAACTATTGTGTCACATCGCTTGGCCATTGTTTAAGCAATCGATAAAAAACGACTCTTTGGCCGTTTTCCAACTGGGAAATCTTAGACTTATTAAGTACGCTAATTTAA
>JAODUI010000001.1:2202076-2212378 GCA_027563995.1 Papilio gigon | reverse complement strand
TAAGCAATCGATAAAAAACGACTCTTTGGCCGTTTTCCAACTGGGAAATCTTAGACTTATTAAGTACGCTAATTTAAAAGAAATCTCCACCGCATTACTAAAGGACATTAAAAACTTATTAGTATGGCGTAATTGTCCCACATTGTGGTGGGGTCAGCCATGCGTGTCCGTCTTCTCCACCTCGCTCTATCGTCGACATCCTGATCCGAGCACCCATGTCTCTGAACACTACATCTTTCCATCTCGTCTTGGGTCTTCCCCTGGATCTGCGACCGGGAAGGGAAAGATGCAGTGCCAGTTTTTCAGTCGGGCGGCCTCCGTATACCACTGAATAGATTTAATTGATCAATAATTCACAATAGTATTATTAGTCTCTCTTGCTGTCTTCATCTTTACTTACTATCAATTTGAGAATTTTTTTTTCGCCCATGTATCTTAATAGTCGGTTAAAAATCATATCACCTCTGCCTAATTATTAAGTAACTATCAACAAAGACATCCGATCGTCAGTTTTTAAGCAAGAGAAATCAGTTAGTGTGGTGCATAGATTGTATACAGACAAGACAATATGTGAAATGTGCCAGGACTTGCTATTTAATTCAGGGCTTTTGGATTATTAAAATAAAGATAAAGATAAATTGAAAATCTCTGTCAAAACGTCATGTTTTTAAAACAAAACCTTGAATAAGCCCCACGTTGTTATTTCAAGCATACATAAAAAAAAAACCTTACTTCAAACATCATTAGGAGACGAACAATCGAGTCTCTGATGAATTTCGGTTTATGTTCCACGCCGTAGTCTTTGTGGCTCTACTTTCAGCAACACAATAGGGACACAAGTTATTCGACGACAATGCGAGCACCAAATACCGATCGTCCAGACCCCCCGAACCCCCCTCAAGTGGGAGCCTAACCATTGTTTACTTTAATACTCTACTTTTATGTATATCATCGATACGTTCGACAATGTAATCGCTAAATTGAGTTACTGAACTGGAAATAACGCAAAGAATTCATGACACCATCCGTATTTTAAAAGAAATATAATATATACTGTTGAAATGTAACGTATAGCAGTGTTGTTTTTGGAAATAAATCTTGAAGGATCTTGTAGGAAGGACGACACACACAAATAGAAATTGATAACACACCATACATTATAGTTACTACAAAATTATTATGAGAATTAAAAAAAAAGTGAATGTTATATCGAACTATAAACGAATTCTTGAGAATGAAAGAATATTTTACATCATCATCATCATCAACAGTCCCTGTCTGCCCACTGTTGGACAAAGGCCATATTTTACATGATTCTGAATTAATTTATTACGTCTATACCTATATTGTAATAAAATACAATTATATATTGCATACAAATCTTTACAGTCACTTAAATCCGAAACTTATAAAAGACGGCATAAGACTGAAAAATATTTCAAAAGCTAGTATTCCTTTCGACAGCTGTACAAAAACCTCTGAACGTTTCTACAAAAGATGTAAAGAATGAACGGGCGAGGGTGTGTGGGGGAGTGGAAGCCGATTCAATAGCAAAAAGAAGGGATGTGTAGTTACATAAGTATGTTTTGTGGTGCGTACTGGAAAATGGAATCGCCTTTAGATATTTTATACGAATACAATGTGATATAAATATTTTAATATCAACGATCGCAACAGCTTCACTGATAGATTATCATAACGAATTTTGTTTGATTTTAATGTCCTTGTGATCATCTAAATGTTTGTCAATTTTTAATTCCGCCTTTTATGGAATCTATACAACGCAACCTGCAATTTGATTGAATGGAATAGAATAGAATAAGGCAATGTCTTATAAATATTAAAAAAAAATGTTGACTAAACATGACTGACAAATAAGAGGATAAAGTTAATTAAACGATATGTACATATATAGTTCTTCTGTTCTACTTGGGTTCTCTCCAATGAGAACCCAAGTAGAACAGCTTTTCTAAACAATTTTTTACTTGAAATAATTACAGTAACACAACACTATTACATTTTCAAATAAGCATGACTAATGAGTCCTTAACGAATAAAGCGGAGGCTCTTTCACCGGGCCCTGTAGTGCGGGATACACAAAAGTCGTATACTCGTTGGCGGTTTCACGAACAACTTTAGTGTGACCCCACAAAGCTGAGGAACGTCATTTAAATGCGCACGTTTCATTGGCTCTGAATGCTTCAGGGAAGTAGAAAAAGAACGGGCCAATTACGATGCTTTTGTGGCGTAGCGACCTCTCGAAGTCTCGAGAGTAACTTTTATGCATGCGGCTCTAAGTTTATTTTCGGCTTTTGACTATTACTCCTCAGTTCTTCAATTAGATCGCACTCTTTACGCTGTGTGTTCAATACTCGAATACGGGAGTGCTCGAAAACAAATTGAAAATAACGAGTATCATAGTAGATACACTACGACTATGCGGATATCTTTGTTTAATATAGATATTAATATCACTTAATTATTACAATATCACAGCAAAAACAATCATAATTCATTAGTTAATTTCCATTTTTCATTGAGTTCTTTTGAGTTCTCTCAACTGTTTGAATATATATATTGAATTCATTCCACCATAGTCCATAATTTTTATATGTTAATAAATTAAATATATTTTTGCTAGTTTTTTAAAGCGATTACTTTACGAACTGCCCGTCTTAAGGTAGCTAACGGCAAGGCCTTTGAAATATCCGTTTCATTTCCACTAACCACGACGGTTCTAAACTATCTTGATTGAAAAAATACTTTCATGAGTTAAGTATATATTTCTACTAAGTATATAGTGTTGTATATACTCTGAGTAATTTGAAAAAAAAAAACTTCATTTATTCTATATAAATTCGTTTTCATGTGGTAAATAAAAAATAGAATATAACCTAAGCTTTCATTGAATTGATAACAATTAGCCATATAATCGTACATAACTACAAAACTAGTAAGTAAATAACAGTTTAATAAAATAAATCCAACATTTCAATAAACGTTATATACAAATTATAATTCGTCGAATTGCTTTATTTTTTTCATCTTTAGTTACATTTTCATTACGTTCTCTTTTTCCAGATGTTACCATAAAATTGATATTTGAACAAGTCGGGTGCTAAGTTGTCTTTGTCAATGTTCGGAAGACTCTGTCATTAATTATTTTGACACGATTCATAAAAAGATGAAAGCATCTATCCTCATATTTAAAAGAGTTGTTATAGGTACAGCACCTTCTTGTCGACATTGCTTAGTAAGATCAACCTTGAAATAAAAGTTTTAATCAAATTTCGAACATGAAAACAAAAAAGTTGCGGTGTGTGGTTCTAGCAGCGGTAAAGAGCGCGAGTGGGCAGTGGTCAGAATGCATTTACGGCGTTTGGGCGTTCGTTAGCGGACCGTCAATACGGCGCTCGGTCCACCCGCAATAAATTTCGTATTGAGCGGACACACAACAAAGCGCGTTTTGTCTTGCAAATGAAAACGCGCACATTTCGCGGCATTGTGCGCGGCTGTTTCGGCGCCCGCCATTATTAACGGCGAACATGAAAGACAAAAGGTTCGTCTGCAGCACTGAGGCTGGCCTAGATAGCGGATTATTGTACTAACACAATAGGAGCGTTAATTCCGCGAGTCCGCCATTATTTTGCTGTTTGCAACTTTATCGCATCAATCGATGATCGCGACCGGCTTTGTTTGCCACCGTCAGCGATTATCCGATATGTTCCTGAAATCACGCGTAATCAACTATATTGTTCCGGTTTCCGCCGCTGCCGAGCCGCGTACAGTGCTATACTTACCTACTAAAACCTACACCAAATATTGAAATTCATAAATTATAACTTAGTATTCATTACATAAATTTAATTGGTACCATCACTGATTTGTGTATTCATTTAGACGTCGGAATTACAAACTATAATATAAAGAGTAACTTAATAAAATAACAAAAGCAAAAGTACCACAGTATTACTAAGAAACATGTTTTGATTACAAATTTATTTTAATGGGTTCGAATTGCGACAAATATAAAACTAAAGAAAAAAAAATCATTGTCTGTCTTTACTCTACAGTAGACAGTTATTAAACATTTTTAAAAATGAATACGAAATAAATAGTAACTTACCATTATCCGTAAAACAGCAGTGGCAGTATTGTAATCCGAATTCCATAAACAGAAACACCACAAAACACTAAATATTCACAATATCACAGCACAAAAAAATAGTTCACAAGAATATTAGAAATAACGATTAAAATTGATAACAGAATCCAATAAGAACGTTTGGCGGGAAAAGCGAAAGCGTCGAAAAAGTTCAACTCGTACTTGGAACGGAACGTTATTGGAACAAGCAAGCGAACGCGCCAAACGGCAGGCACTGGTAGACTGCGAGTCAGCCAAAGCGCGTTCGTTCGCGCGTCTTCCCGCGCCGAATCCTTGCGCACCACGCATCAAACGTCACCCTTTGTCGTACGTTAAAGCATTTAAATGCAAAGACGAATGTATCTCTACATTAATAAAAGTTACAATATATAGAAGGTACTCGAATACAAAGAAAGGTAGATAAAAGTAAATCCTAACAATAACCAAAAAAAAAAAAAAGATTTTAATATGTTAAAAAAGCTTGAAAGTTAAAGCTACCTTCAGAACCAATTGAACATAGTATATGCAAATAATAAAATCAGTATTTGAAGGATACCACTGTAAGCGGTGAACTGGAAGGTGAAAAAAGATCAAGTAAACTACATAGAAAATAAACACCTAGGTGGTATATGCTCTTCAGTGTCACAATATTTTTTACTTCTGGACTAATCTCTAACAAATAAGTTATTTAACCCCCTTCAGTTTGCCAACTAAATAAGACACCGACGCTCAGCTCTTCTCCAACAGCCTCTACTTGACTAACCGCACCATATTTATTACGTAGCATTACTTCATATAATTACTTAAACCAACAGTTTTAAGTTAATTATTTGTCTTCACATATCTGCGTAGTAGGTTTGGATAAATGAATCCAAAAGTATACATCATTAGGTTGGCTCCGCGTCAAATAAGATACATGGCTCATCAAAGGAAGAAGCCAGAGTCGAGAGGAGCTGATACAATGTGGAAACGTTGGGTAATATGTCCGATGACAATGGCGCGAATGGAAGACACAAAGCCGCGCGGCGTATTGTGTGAACCCGCACAATACATCTTGCATATACAAACATAACCAATTTACTTTCGTATTCACTAAAAATGACAAGCAATTAAGACTCTTATTTGAATGCAATAGAGCCTTCGTTATCTTCGTGCAGCCTCTATTCGTTATGTGCTACTAAGTGTCGGAATACGTTTATATTAATGGATAATTTGATGTTTGAACAATATCTTACTGTACTATCAATTCTTGTACAGAAAATAACTAGCTTTCGCCCGCGATTCCATCCGCGCGAAATTAAAAAAAAAACTTAACTAGCTGCCTATGTTAATACATACCAGTCTGTGTTCTATATCTACCAAATATAATGAAGATCCGTTAACCTGTTCTGGAGATACCTTCTAACAAATCTCCATCCATCCATTTTTTCTAAAAGTAATTCGTTAATAAGCTTTTGCGATATCGATGTTACGCAGTGGAAACGTAGACTCGTAGCTTGTAGACATTTTACGTAGCGCTTAGTCAAAAGAATATTATTTTACAGTTACATGTTATTGTTTGAGTCTTTACAAAGATAATCTGTCAAAATATAAGATTAAATCAAGACACAAAATATTTTCATGTTAAAATTTCCTTATATTTTTAATTATTATAATTCTATAAAAAAAAATAATACGATGTATAGAAATATATGTAAAATAATAATGTAATGAAGATACGAAATTAAATAATAAATGCTATTCCATAAGAAATCATAAAAAAAAATATGAAATCCCAAGAAGCGGAAAAATAAAATAGAGCTAAGTAGGAAGTAGTATATTCACGTGGAAAAGTTAAAAAGAAGTCTGTAGGGAGGTACTGAAAATAAATAAGTGTTGAGGAATAAAATAAGTTTCGCGGTCCACCATTGTGCGGAGGGCGAGCCGCCTCCTAGTCCAAACAGTATTTCCATTGTGTCTGCCATTACCTAGCCCTCTTTTCGTCTTTTGTATTCGCCTCTTCTATTGAAGTGAGACCTTCCCAATGACGCTTTATGACCGCTTTGAAGTATGCAAGATATGGTGAAACATATCTACACGTTTCTTCAAATTTTCTTTGATTAAATGTTACATTTTAATACACTTACACCAAGGATTTATCCTGTACAGTATACATTCCTACATATGACTTTGATTATAATAATCTCTAAAACAAGTAAGACTTATTGAAATTACATATAATTTAAACAATAGAAAGCTCACGTATCATCAATATTTATGAAAGTGGAATTTATGGCATGTTTTTTTTTAATTACTTCAATAAACTAAATATTAACTTTGATCTTACAACATGGCCGTCATTAAATTAAAGTAAACTATTTATACAGTACAATTTTTATCTATTCCGATAATAAAACCTATGCTATGCTTTCAACCCCAAGGCTTTATAGTTTCATTGTTATTTTTTTTTATAAGACAGCATCTCTATTATTAAGTTTTTTATAATTTGTAGCTGGCCACTAACTAAAAATTAAACGATAATAACATGAAGAAATACTTTTTATTCTATAAAGTGAAGTGTTTGTATTAATGGATAACACCTTTTTATAGAACAAATCCTTGTTGCTGCTTAATCTACTGACTTTAAGAATAACTAATGAGATAATCCCGATGGACATTAGTCTCATGCAAATCTCATTAAATTATGATAGTTCACCAAGGCCTCCCTGGTATGTCAAAAAAGTCGCACAAGATACTTGTTATACTGTAGTCGACTAAATTCTGTTTTATCCGAGTTTTATCTTGGATTTATCACATACGTCATTAGTACTTTTACTTCATTGAAATAACAAATACTCTTCTTGAAAGTGTTATAATTATATTTTTTAGGCGTTACAGGAAACGTAAACTAAATTTAGTACAATTTTAAAAAATGATTGCTGGTAACACTAAACACTCTGTTGTGGTTTATGATATTTGAGGTTGTTAATTTTCTTTTCGTCGCCATCTTTAATGGTGTGAAACTGAAAGTGCGTGAAAGATTTAATGTAAAAAGAATAATATGTCAAGTATATTATAAATCTATCTTTACGATTTGAATTTCGAGTTTGGTAACAACGGTAAGTTTAAATCGACATCTTATGATATGCATAAAAGTTGTTACTTTTCTTTTACCTTAATAATCAATCAAAATGGCGTCAAGAATCGGCGTGCACTTTAATCCTATATGATTAAAATAAGTATGCTTTAATTAATTATTTTAGTACGTCATGGAAGCTACGTTGGATGCGTCCTTAGTGGCGCAATCCATAAATTACCATGGGCAACAACTGCAAAAAACTTGGGAGTCTGAACGAGGTGAAGACGATTTGTCGAAAATCGGCGTGGGTGGCTTGGATTTTGCCGTCTACCAGTCGAGACATAAGCATCTTACTTTTCAAGACCGTAGCAAGCGCCTCAAACTTCATCAGTTTATTGCCAAGGAAGCGAACGCTTTGTTTGACGCCTCGTTATTAGAAGAAACTCCTTCATCTTCAAGCTTAGGAATGGATGCTACAACGCCAGAAGATAGTAAGTACAAGTTGAAATACTGGTTTCTTATTACAATCAACAATTTCACAACCTTAACATGGATTTTGATACTTAGGCATTTTGCAATAGTCATAAAGATTAGTTTTGATAAATATTAATCTGAATTTGAAATGTAATTTTCCTATAAAACTGCTAATTTCTATTGCAACTTTTTACATTGTTTATTTATAATTAATAATCCTACCGGACATTATAAAGTAACTGGTTAAATTTGTTTCAGATATGTATGCGTTAATGCCACCATTTGAAACATTTTTAAATGTGGATAAATCAGCAAGGTTACGGCACTTCTTTGAAGTAAGTATTAGTTTGGGTTTCTATCTTGTATGTACCAACTTTCCCTTCATATTCAAGTCATATAGACTAACAAATTTTTATTGCTAATCTCATTAACAACTAACACACTTATAAGCCATATTCAAGTGAGTTTTACTGTATAAAGTATGGTAATTTTATATGCAACATGTATGGAGAGTAGTATATGATTTAAAAACTTAACATCTACTCCTACGCATAAAATGTTGACTCACGTATACATGACTAAAGTGGCCTCTACTTGTTGGCCTTGTTGAATTGTAATGAAACATTAACTAAAAACAATGATAAGCTAAACCTACCGTTTGAGCATAAATTATGAGCAACTCCAGAACAGACTTGCTATGTTGTACTTTATAAAACAAACTCAAATTATCTATTGTTTTTCTGGGATTGATGTGAACAATATCCTTATATAATTATATGTATTTGATTTTTTTTTTATTATAATATGTTGATTTCAATATCATTACTTGTAATGAAAACTTCCATAATGTTTCCATGTGTTTGTTTAGAATGTGAAGACGGGGGAACTCATAATAGGAGCTGTCATCAACAGGACTCAGTCTGGAATGATGCTGAAGGTGTTGTGCACTGCGGGACCCACCTCCAGATTTGTTGCAGATATCAATGTCAAGGTATATATTTCTGTTTATATCATGGCTAAGGAGTAAATTTTTTTCAAACTGACAGAAAATATAAGTTTTTGTGTAGGTAGGTTTGTATATATGCCAAATATACAGTAAATTTCCCACATTGATTTTTTTTTTCTTATACTGTTTAAAGTAATGCTTGATCACTCTTGGATGAATCAACATAAATGAAAGGTGCATTAGTAATGTGCTGTCATGTAAATTGTATAATTTGATGACAGGCTTTTCTTCCGGTGGCAAATATCATTCCTGCGGTGGACAAGAAAAATGTGTCAAGAAACTACCTGATGAATGACACTGTTTGCTGTGAAGTTATTGAAGTAATCCCAGACACCGACAAAATGGTGTGCGGCATGAAAGGAGTTACTCGGGGCCCAGAAGATCCTCTGCCTAGGCCGCCTCTCGGCCTCCTCAGCACCGACGACTTTCCTCTCATCTACAAGTATGTATACACTTAGTTTTATGTTTCAAACCAATTTATTTTTTACACTTACAGATCTGTCAATGCAATTTTTAACACTATTTATATGTGTAGATTGTATATGTTCATGCTATTTTGTGAAGGCGTTGGATGTAAGAAATCAAGTATAATGAGTGACTTTTCGAATCGGAGTTTTGATTCAAAAAGAAGACTATAACTGGACCAAGAACTATCATCATACGAAGACTGGGTCTCCTAAGCAGGACAATGTCTGGAGCTTGTGTACATGAAACATGCTTTTGTAGAATATTAGAAGAGTTTGTCAATGTGTGGTGTTCACCGTCTTGTCTAGTATCAGCGTGGTTGAGAATAAAGAAGGATTTGCATTTCTGTTTCACTGGTTTATGATCACATTTCAGTACAAATTCACACTGCTCACCTATGTTGTGCATATTATGCATGCTAAAAAATGTTATGAATTGACAATTGAAAAATTAAATACATGGAATTGTGAAGGAAGTTACTGTCTTGTAGAAGATTTTGTGTTTTGTTGTCTCAAGGATTTTATGCAGAAATGCGAAAATTAGACCATACACTTTTGTTTAACTTGAGAAGGTCAGTACAAAACATTAGGGTTGACTACATGCAATCTGATTGTGAGTGGGACTTGTAATTCTATATTAAAGTTAACATTTAATATTCCAGCAATTATCTGAAACAATTGATTGGACTTTATTATAATGAACATTTATCGGATGTTGGAGTAATTTATTTATAATAAAACGGACTAGCCAACGCACTTATCTGTTTAGCTGAGGCGAGGCTCATAAGGAAACTAAAGTAGAAGCGCAAGGTGTTATTCGGTTTCATAGGAGTTGTGTTGACGGCCAGGCTGGAAAAGGAACACTGTTTGTCAATATTTTAGGGTGTTTTTTTCTAGGTCTAGCAACGATCCCAAGACCTGTTTGTAACACCCAGTACATTGTTGTGACTGTAGCTGAGACAATTTTGGTAATATTAATGTCACATCTTGAGGCAGCATCACCTAATATATGATGTTATATTTCTGTGTGAAAGAATAAAATACCAGTAAAATAACATTTTTAGAACAGCTTCATGGCAACAGGTGAGGACTATGTACCATGTGACACTATGCAGACAGTTTTGATAGGATTGTAATGTACGACTAAGCCAACTTA
>JAODUI010000001.1:2161378-2193520 GCA_027563995.1 Papilio gigon | reverse complement strand
GTGGGCAATGCGATGGCCCGCGACATGCGCCGTTCATACAGATAAAATAAAACAACATGTTTAATGACGTCGTTTATTTTCTAGTAGCGGTATCTTACGATCATAAATTGACCATTATTCAAATAAGAAATTTCCTTAGGAGTGATTTGATGAAAAACAGCGATGCTTGACTCTTCTCGCGCCGAAGACGTCTTTAAACTTACGAAATTATAATACAAACACGAACATATGGAATTCACTTCAAAATTAGTTCTTCCGTATTATTTCTACAAATATAGTATTAATAGTATAATTATAAATAAAAACGAACCATGACACATAAAATACGCGAACATAAGCGGTGAACACCACCAAGTACTAAAACATTTTACAATTTGAATTAAAAAAAAAAGCTGTAATAATATATACGAAATTAAAGAATCAACTCTAGTTCATTAAAAACTATATTTCATCCGTAGAGGAACTCAACTTTGAGTTTTTTTTTTGTTATAAAAAAAATCTTACGCACAATGAAACAAAGTTTATTTCATTAGGTGATCTAAAGAGTAACGACAATGACATAATTTTTAAATGATTTACTAAGACAATGTAAAAATTGTTTATTTTATGATAGCATTGCTCGAAATTAGGATATAAATAAGGAGGGGGTGCGGGTGTGTTCCATTGTACAATATATAATACGTAATAGCATTTATGACGACACGAACAATGTGGTCACTGTATTAAACAAACACAATGAATCAATACAAAAATCTCTCAGTATCAACATATGAACTATCTAAACATTGACATGTCAAAGTTACTTAGAGATTGTGGATTTGACAATTGTTTAAGTATTTCCACTTTGGTCTTTTTTAAATGCAATTTAAGCCGGGTATTATTTTTTAAAAAGTTTTATAATTTCAGCGTTAAATAGGTATTTAAATAACTAACTTCATTCACAAACATCTTACGTACTTGACACAATATTGGTTTTCCTAGTCGCACAAATTTATCTGGCCCAGTTGCATTGTAATTTTCTTAGCATATAGAATACTAAATTATACATACAGCACAGTGGCTGGAAACGAAACATGACTATATTTTACCTTTGGGCAATGGGACAGACAAATTTGCACCACTATATATAATTTTAACAATTCTTATTACCTACTATCGATCAATTAAATTTATCTATGAAATGTCAACTAGCATCACTCACTAACATTACTGTCTGATTTGAAACTATATTAAGACTATGGTTTATGAGCAAATATGTAATGTCTATGGACTCTTTCTAGCTATTACAAGGCTGTAATGTAACAATATCAGGTATCAAACATTGTTATTTCTTTGTTGTGTATTCCGTCTTCATATTCATAAATGTTCGCAAAACTTTTGTTATAAAAATTATAAAAAGAACAACTATGTACATACTTCTAGTGCATGGTTCATCTCACATAACCATTTGTACGGGACACACTCATGAGAGGGGTTTCAAAGAGAATGATAATTTAGGTCTTGAATTATTTTTGCCCAATATCTTCTTTTGTTCCTCTTTAACTCTCTTTTCTTGTTCTTTTTTCAACTTTTGTCTTTCTTCATCCATTTTTCTTTGTTCCTCAATCATTGCTAGCCTTTCTTCTGCCTGCAATTTAAAATAAAACGTTAAAGCACATGTACTAAATAGTAAAATATTTAAATATATAACCTGTTTAAAATATTAACGCAACCATATCCATGTTATACCGAAACCAGTTATTTCAAGGATATTTATCATATATTAATTTCATGTTGATGAAATACAATTTACTTCTATGCAAATATTACAAAATTGAATATTTGTTTTACTACTTGATTATATATGGCCAGTATATTTAAAAGTGTAAACTTACCAACTTTCGTTGTGCCTCTTCAATTTTTTTGTTATTTTCTGCCATGATATCCTCCAACTCTTTCCTTTTACGAGCTTCTTCCTCCTGTATAATAAAAAGTTACCATCAATTGCAACCCCCACTAACACCTACTTGCAATAAAACAAAGAAAGTAACAATAAAAATTATAGTTTCCATAACGCTGTGGCAAGGTGTGTCGTTTGAGTGTAGGAAAGCCTGAGAACAACGTAACTAACTTTATACAATTATTGACGCAGAGCACTGTGCAATATATCATTATACTATCAACTAAAACGTATTTCGGTATAAACATCCTAATTATACCTAGAGTCGTGTGGAAAATGTCTGTTCGCACGTCATTTTTGTGTTTTAGAATATCTATCATGATATTGTATTATGTATTTTTGAACATAAAATGTTGTTATACAAAAAATAGATTCAAAAAATACCTTCAGTGTTCACGACAGGATCCTCAAGCTGCGTCTCCGAAAAATTCTTACGGCTTCTGGTCTTGATCAGTCTTCTGACCTGACTTATACACTACGTGACTGCCAAGGACAGTCAAGTGAACAATTTTAAAATGCTAGCCTGAAGCCTTATCGGCAATCTTACAGTAAGGCCGTCCATGACAAATACAAGTCTGCCTTGACAGTGCAAATGACATGCATGTGGATTAATGGATGTTGAGTTAATCATTACGAGACTGTCAACAAAGAGTGACAACAAAGAGTTCAAGAAAATAATTCTTGTAAGCACTCGAACTACACCTGACCGGACCTTTAACAGATATGATCGAAACAATACTTTAATTAGTTACTCTTGTACATATGGTTGGCAATACTTAAAACATTGAAATGTACATATTGTGTTTATTAGCTGTGAAAACGCTGTGTTCTCACAGGGTGAGTTTGGCCATGTGCAAAATCAACTTCTGACGTTGTTTGTGCACACGGCTGAGAGGGGGTGGGCGCAGTTACCTGTCTGGCGAGCTCCTCGCGGCGCTGCTGTTCTCTTTGTCGCTCAAGCTCTTGCATCATTTCCGTTTCCATCTTGCGTTTAGCTTCCTCCACTCTCTTCGCCACCTCTTGTTCAATTTCTTCTTTTCTTTTTTCTAATTCTTCCTCCACTCTTTTCTTAACCAGTAATTCTATCCTTTTCGCCGCTTCTTCTTCAACCACCTGAATAAAACAATATAGAGTTTATATTCATAAGAAATTGAAGCTACTACGAAACATTTAAACTAGACATCAATATGAAATTGGTAGTTGACAGGTATAGTTTAAATAACTAAATACCAGTAATGGTTATACATAATGGATCAATTCTACATCTATGACTGCTAAATGTGATTATAACAATGCACAAGATGTTATACACAAAATTCAACAAATATAAAACATGTTGAAAAAAAACAATTTCTTGCTCCTCCCTAACATTTTTTCTTACACATTTCCTTCTCATTTCAAACTATTATTCAACTACCATCTTTGCTAACAACTGCAAAATTTTTGCAAGTAATAAATGCAATTAATTTGTGACATTTGTAAAGTTCAACTACAATTAAAAAAGTTTATTATAATGAATTATTTGTATTTAAAATGATTATATATAGTTGGAAGAATGTTTGAGAGAAAACTTTTACTTGGGGAAGTAGTTCTTAAAAGGAATCAATAATAGTAGAAGCTAAATTAAAAATATTTGGAAATAAAAAGTTTTATATTGAAGTAATTGTTGTATAAAAATAACTTTTTTTTCAATAACTTTATGCATAAAATTCTTACACAAAGATACAGTTTTTTACCTTTTGACGTAAGCTAATTTTCCCTTATAAATTCTTTGTATTAAATTAAATAAGGAGAGAACAGTTAAAAGATGTCTGATTGCACATAGTCTGCTTACCTTTAGTATTTTAGAGGGCGTAGTAGCAGATCTTGTACCCGGCAGGGGTTCCTGCATGATCGAGAGGTGTGCATAATGAACAGGTAAAAGTGAGGAACACCTTTTACTTTTATACCGTTACTTATAATAAAGTTTGTTCGTATTCGTTCGAGTAACAATCGTTCATACACACTGTACACACTTTATTCATACAAATTATATGAAGTGTAATTTATGAAATACTTATAATTGCATATAAATTTAAACCAGAGACAATTTAGTAGTATTGAACTTTTTTTAAATAACCTAATATATGAATATATGATTATCAGTTCAAAGCGACAATCAATATTGTTTATTTTAATAGTATGCTTAATTTCCTATTTACTGAATGCTTTTTACGAGATAAAAATACTTGAATAATAAACCAGTATAAAATACTTTGCCAATTAAAATTATGTAGTAATAATAATATACTCAAGGGAAAAAAACAGTTGAATAAGGTTATATGATAAAATACTAAGCATGTGAATGTTTTTAATTAGTTACCTTTTGTTCAGCTTCTCTAACACGTCTTTGCCTTTCCATTTCAGCTAGCCGATCAACCTCGTCCATTTTGCTGCGTCCCTTTGACTTCTTTCTTCTGCTGCCATCATATGAGGCATCACTCGTACTAGATGTGGACGCTGACCGTGACCGTTTTCTATTAAAACACGTTAATATAGCCTTTAATTTCCTCACACACATATGCTTAACATTTTAAGTTTATAAGCATTCAATATTTTTAAAGTTTAAAAATGGACAGTACCTGGATTTGGAACTTCTTTCCTTGGATTTTTCAACATGTTTTGAATTCCTACTTCTGGATGAAGAACGATCTTTAGACCGACTTTTCTTACGCGAATGTTTACTGCTTTTATGATGTCGTCTTGGTGACTTACTTCTTGATCTGGATCTACCCATGGCTTTTAATTGAGTAATTTCTAACTTTTAATGTTGAATTGTGCTAAATTGATAACGCTACCACCCCAGCTTTTTTAAGAACATTACCAAAGAGTATATAAAAATTAAAAACAGTGGAATAGAAAATCATATAGATAATAGAAAAAAAATATAGATAATAAATCTGTAAAAGTAACTGTCGTCTATTATATATATGCTAGTGTCAACTTTATGCATGTGAGTAGTACAGATAGAGTAAGTTATATAGTTATGATAAATTTATTTATAGTAACTAAAAACAATATGACAGATGTTCATAGATGTCTACAGAAATTTAAAAGTTGTCCACCTCTTACGGACAGAGCTAAAGACACGCAGAAAAAAATATGCAGCTATTTCTCTCTCCTGTAGGTCTCCGCTTCTACCAAATCGATTTCTCCTACCCACACTTATTTATATAAAGATGTCATTAAAGTGAATAAGTCTAAAACTTAACCTCCAGAAATTCAGCACTTGTGTTTAGTCCTTGACCAAATATATCTTGATATATAGCACACCTGTCACGAGGGCGCTACAATCGTATTTGATTTTGCAATATTCTACAACTATACCTTCGTCATAGAGTCCAACGGACTAATGTGATTTAAAAATTAAATCCAGTATATTACACTTATTTTACGTTAATTGTTTGTTTCCCCAGGGCTTTAAATATTTTTCAGCATATTAACAGCAAATTATCACGAACACCGAAATTAGTTCGGTAGGTTTTCCGTAAAATGTACTATTTTCCTGGAAAAGATACACCACGTACTGTAGGAGCAAAATTAATAAATATATTATTAAATAGTATCGGTTTTATAAAAGCATTTTTCGTGTATATTATTAACTAGAATTTTATAACAATTATGACAAACTACTTAGCGTTATACACTTTTTCTTTTTCACTAATAAATGTCAAGATATCTGATGATGCTTGGAGTACATAATCTTTTAGCTTATTATCAATTGTTCCAGAACTGCTGTCAAAACTTTTATTAAGCGATAATTTTTTTTTTCTATCTCTAACAGGACTGCTTGATCTTTGATGTCTTTTGAACTTTTTTGGGTATAATCTCAAACTCTGATTAAAAATAGCATTAAATAGATTTACATTTGACAGGACACGAGTTTGATATGAGGTTTTTTTCTTTTTACGTATTTTTTCTGTTATTGTATTTGGGAAAATATCTAAATCATTTATGTCAAAATTTTCTTGATCACTCATAAAAACAGTTTGTTTTTTATGTCGCGTCTTTTTGTCACTAAAAATTATATCACAAAATGGATCTTGGATTGCATCCTCGCTGTAGATTGATTTAAGTTTCTTCAAAGACGATTCTTCTTCGTTATCATCACTAGATTCTTCAAGATGCTTGATTTGATTAATAGATACATTGCCTTTGTAGAAATAATCGTTGGGTAGAGCACATCCTCTTACGACTAGCTCTGATGAGGTGCTAAATTTGGGTACGGTCATCGGCTGTTGATAGATGCATTCAAACATTCCAGTAGGTGCCTTCGGATCCAAGGAGTGATCTATAACAACTATAAGAAACTGTTAGAAACCGATTAAAACCGAAGTAATCAATCACAGAAACAATTTAAAGCGTTATTTTTTTATAAGCGAAGGGGCAAATAAGCGGCAGGACCATAAGGACCATATATCTGACTTCTATAGACATCCGCATTACTAGAGGAACTACAGCTGCCTGTTGTTTATACCTTTAATGACGTCATCCACAACAGCTGGGCATATCTTGGCAGTCACCTCTGTCGTATTAGTAAGATCAGGACACGAGTTAATTTCAATCAGCCAAGGCGTGTACTCCTCATCGAGCAGGAAATCGCAGCCGTATAGCTCAAAACGGTTCTTGCAGACCGGCAGAGAGTCTTGGCCGCTGAGCATTATCCCAATAATCGATTTCTTCATACCAGGATAAATAATATGTTCCCATACACCATCTCCACCGATTTTGTTTAAATATTTTTTGTACATATTCAGTTCCCACATGTTATTCATGGGCAGCTCCGGATGTCTGCCTGCGTAATTGTTATATTTCTTTTGTACGGCGTTGTTCGTTAGATGTATAGATTCGTGATAGTTTTCTAGGTTATATTTTTGTGAACTAAACTTCAAATAACAGTCTTTGTACATCCAAATGACCAGGGGATATGTACTTGTTACCAAGTAATATTGTCGTATGTCAAATTTTGTTTCGTGAATTAATAATGGTTTTTCTGTAATTAATAAAAAGACTCATAGAATTAAATTATTTTCATTGGATATTAATTAACAGAATATTATAGGTCTCGCTTACCGATATATTTTTGAACAACATACTTAGCATTGGCTTTGTTCAATAATTCTATGATAACACCTAATTTAGAGGCCATCCTAATACCCCTGCCTCTGGACCAATGGCCGGGCTTTATAATCCAAATGTTTTGATAGCCCTCACATCTTACTTGCGGACGATAAACATTAATCTTTTCCAATATAAATTGAGCGTATCCAATATAAAGAAGTAGTCTGTTTTCTTTATCTGCTTCAAATAGCTCTTTGTTAGTTATAAGTCGATAGTATTTTTTTAAAAAAGCATTCCACTGTCTATTGCTCACCGGTTTAATTGGATAATCGATATCCCTGTTACGTTTTTGTAATAAATACTCTTTGCATCTGTTTAATGCAAATGTCATAACCTTCATTGGGATGGTACCGGTTTCAGAAAATATTGTATTGTTATTTGCAAGCATCGATATTACCCATTGTATAAGACTGGTGCACGCTGTTATTCTATAGTCAGCAACAAATTCATCTATTTCTCCGCTATCGTAACTATTATAGGTGCGAGGACAGCACACTTCGGCCACGTCTTCTATATAAAACCAATAATTTATCTTCATATATGTGCATAGACCTTGTTTTGTCGTCCATAAAGCATCCGCTTTAAGCTTATTGACAATAGTTTTGCATTCATTCTTCATATCGATTGCGGTATCGTAATCTTGCTGAGTGTCGCGCCAAACGAAATTGGGATTGCATTTCTCAACTAAATTCGACAGCATAAGTCTCTCCAACTCGTAATGTATGTCGCTTTTGCTTGATATTTTACCACTATTTATTCTGAGCATATTTATTCGACTCGGTGGAATTTTTTCTATCCATCCTCTGTCTACTAAAGCTGTACGTACTGCGTTGCACGTACCAAAAATGGAAAATATTTTATTGTCCCGTTTCGCTTTAGTAGCTAGATCTTTTAATTTTGTATATCGAGTAGATTTAGTTTGCAAACTTGATATTATGTAAGACTTTTCTTTAGAAGTGAGTCCCAGCGAACGTATCGTATTTTTATACATAGTTGGATCTTTTTTACAAACAACTTTTTTTCGTGTTATTGAATGTGTAACACTCTTTGTTAATTTACTGTGACCTGAGTGTGGCTCTTTGCAATCTTTACATTTGTTATTGAACGAAATTTGTTTCTGAAATAGATTAGCTTTGAAACATTTAAAAGAAAAAAATCAGAAGTTAAAATAAGTACACAAGAATTCTCACAATAATTGCGCGCGCAGCGTTTTGACGCGGGCCAGCAAATAATGGCTCAGTATTTATTAGTCTTACTTTACAGTCAACTTACACCAAACACGCCCAGCACTTACGCAGGATTATCTAATTAAAATCCTATAACCTAGAAAATGACTTTGGATACCTTCTTCGTCCGTTTGCTTTGACTTCTGGTTGGCTTTTTCCTCAGTGGCATTTTTGCAGATTTTAATGAGTGAGACTTTTTTTTAATCATTTCATTTTTTTCTATTTTTCTCTTGTGCAAATTATGCTGCAAAAGATGTAAATATGAATAAAGATACTTCGTCGTTCACGTCATCATCTTGCCTACCTTTTATTATTATCATTTTAATGTGTACTTAATTATTATTTTGATATGAAATATGTTTATGTCCACGAAGAGCATTAAAGGTCAACATGTTAGTTTAAAGATATGAAGAGAGGAAGGCATGCATTGCGCATAATTTGTTGAAAAGTGAGATTTAAACATGCTTTAAAAAGTTTACCTGTTCAAATTCCGAAATTAATTGAGATATAATTACATAACTTGTTTTTACCTATTGTTTTTATTGCTTAACATATTAAAATTTGACATGTTTTCAATTTCGATGACATTGTGGTACCATAAAGATAGTTTGCATTTTATTTTATTATTTACCTTTTACTCTAATACAATAGAGGCAATGATTTCTGTAGATACAGATAACATCAAGTATTAAAATGAAAAAAATCGTTTTTGTAATGAAATGTGTGTGCAATGTCGGATATAGAACACTCTATTTCTGAGTTACATGTAAAGTTTTATTTGTTCATACGACGACGTCTGTTTATAAATAAAAGCTACTCATGCAAATATTAACTTTTTTATTTGTGGAAATAAAATTTTAACATTTAACAAATTCGGCAGTAAACACCATATATGTTCAACATATTATCTTTGAAACTTTTTTTAATTTAGATTCTGTTATAGTAACAAAGGTTTTCATAAAGTTGGAGATATTCAGATTGCGGTCTTCCTCTTGAATAATGTATTAGGGGTTTCGCCATTCCGGGGCAATACCACGACGCCGTAAGACGGGTAAATTGATGTACAGCTTTTTGAAAAACTAATTGATTTCTGTTTTACTCTATTCTCGTCTGGAATTTTACATATGTTTCTTCCGATGGCACTTAGTTTTTTCAATGAATTCGAGTCGTTAGCACAACTTCGCGAACTCATTGGTTGCAATAAAGACTTATGGTTGATACCAACGAGACCAGATTTCGTTTGTCTTATAGGCGCAAGATTTTCAGTACGAGCTGCGAGTTTGTTTTGAACCGAAATCGTGGATCTTAATATGCTGGCCGTCTCCCGCTCCCATTCCACGGGGTCGATGTAACATCGCTTATTACCAACCGACATATCATTTTTTGGTTTATCCAATTTCCTCGCTGACTCAGTGCGATATTTCCGGCTTAGCTTCGCCTCCTGGTCGTCGTCGGGCCTGCAGCAAGAATGTCTCACGACGCGTCGTCTAGATTCTTGATTTTTTTCGTGTCTTCCTCGGGTCCTAGAAGAGAGCGCGGATGTTTTACGTTTTTTCATACCAGACTTTAGGGCGTTATTTGCTTTAATAACAGTTACCGCTTGGCGTACCGTTAGAGAATCCTTCGGGCCTAACAGAATACCATCTTTATTGGTGGGAAGGCTGTCGTAGGGATTTAACCACGTAAGGAAGTCGGTGATAATGGGTCCACTGTACTCCGGTGGCACCGGTTGGAGCGTGTCTTCGATGACGTCACCGATTTGCGTACGAGGTGCTAACGGGGTCACGCTTCTATGATGATGTTTGTGCTCCTTGAGCTGTTTCTTATGGAGCCGCCTTCCATTGATGCATAATGAGAGGCCAAGGTACGCTGGTGCTTTGGGTATGACCTGCTTGTAGGCTAACTCGAATGTGCCGGTGTCGGCGTCCACGTTGAGCCGCCGGTCGAGCACAACTGTAAGCAGAACAAGCTCATTGTAACATGGACATAATTGTATGAGTTTTAAACAAGCTAAGTTACGTTACAACCTTTAATTACATCCTCGAGGCATTGAGGACAGAGTCGCGCTGTGACAGACGTCGTGGGCGCCAGGTCCGGACTTGAATTTATTTCGATCAGCCAGGGCGTGAAGTCTTCGGTCAACATGAAATCAGCTCCGTACAGTTCGAAGCTATTTTGCCTTTTATCCATGCTCTCTTGACACGCCAGCATTGCTCCGATGAGGCATTGTTTGATGCCGGGATATATTTTCGAGTCCCATAATTCGGACTTTCCTATCTGTCTTCAAAAGGTTTTACGAATAAAAAAAATATTAATATACAAGCCAGTTTATATATTTATTTTGTTATTGGTTTATTATATTTACCTGAGGTAAGCTTTGAAAGAATGGCAGTCCCACATATTTTCATCGGGCAAGGCCTTATCCCTTTCGCCGTTATTTTTATATTTCGTTTGTACGGCATTATTTGTGAGATGTACGGATTCATGGTAATTTGATAAACTGAATATTTGTGAACTAAACCTTAGATAGCTGTCCCTGCATACACGGAAGAATACGTTAGAAATAATGTCAATAATAAAAAAAAAATATATATGACCTTACTTGTATATCCAGATAGTCAACGGTTGGCAATTGGTTATTAAAAACCATTGTCGTATGTCAAACTTTGTATTGTATATGATAAGCGGGTTTTCTATAATGGAAATTAAATTAATTCAAAAGTACTTACTCGTTACAAAAACGTCACATTAATAGTTCAAGAAAAATATTTACCAATATATTTCTGTACAACATATCTATTTTTCTGAGCGGGAATATTAAGAAGACCAATGATATCTTTAATATTATTCATGAGCAGGATCCCTTTCCCGCGACATTTGTTGCCCGGCTTCACGATCCAAATGTTTAAGACCCCATCGATGTCGAGTTGCGGCCAATATTTTGCTATCGATGCCAAAGCTTTGCTGGCCCTCCTTTCTATTTGTCTGGAATTAAATATTCGCTTATCGTGGAATACAAAAACAGTATTAAAAGCTTGAATAAGTGTTAATACGTACCTAACGTTGACATTGGTGTCAGCCATAAATTTCGCCTTCTCGTGCACTAGAAGATAGTGGTGTGTCAGGAACTGGTCCCACTCGTGTTCCCATATATGTTGAATTTCATCATCGATATTATCGATGTCCTTATGCGAATAGAATACAATGTATTCATTCAGTCTATTTATAGCAAATTCAATAGCACTGAACGGGACTTTCCCGCGATTATTGACCGGATTGTTTTCATTGTTCGGTTCGAACATTTGACAGAACCATTTGACTAAACTAATACATGCTGTCGTTCTGAAGTCTTCGATAAACTCTTCCAAGTTGTCGGAGTTGTGAATGTTGTAGCAGCGAGGGAAGTTTGTTAGTGCTGTTCCGGGATCCGTGTACCAATGCATTTGTGTGAGCGACGCGGTCAGACCTTCTTTGGTTGTGAATATTGATCTGCAAAACCTGGTGACAATCGAACTATCAGTAGAATTTAAAAATAAACAATTCATATTTGACTATATCTACAAGAACAAAGGAGGAAATTATATTTTTATCGATCGATACAGAAAATATTGTAACATATTCAACTGAGAAGTGAAAACTCATGGACTCTCGGGCGTTTCGGTTACACAGTGAGACTCGTTTTACCTGCTAATAACGACCTCCTTATTGCTTAATAACCAGTCATATTTGTCCCTTTTGGTCGTCCAGAGAAAGTCGACAGAGTGGTGCTCCATAAACTTGTACAATATCATCCTCTCTACTTTTGTAAGTTCTTTGCCGACCACTTTTTTCGGATCAATATTTGCCGGCGGATGACGAACCTTCAAATACATTTAAAAATGAATTATTGCAACGGTTACTATTTATAATTAAGTAACTCTTGTAACTATATATGTGATCTCGTATGCGATTTCATACATAGACAAAATTCCTACCAGAGACTGATGGACTAAGAATTGTGAAACCGTTTATAGTAAAGACTGTGAATAATAAAGTTTAACTTGATGAAAATATAGGATACCTTATGCGATTCATATTTCTCCACCCACCCACGTTCTGTCAACGCTCGACGCACTGCAGGAAATCCACCACCCTTTATCATGAAGACTTTGTGGTCTTTCATCGCGGTGTCCGCTATCTTCTTTAGCTCATTCCATCTTTCACTGCTCACCCAACTCTTATACTGCTTTAATTGTTCTACAGAGGACGTTGTTTCTATACGAAGAGAAATGTTTGTAACTTAGATGAAATAAATGTATGTATATGTGTATGTATGTAAATACAAAGCATATCGATAACCTAAACTGCTTTAAAAATCTCGTAGGTATTGTCAAAGTATATCTTCGTATTCAATTCGTTATGACACTGGCAACACATACTATTGTTATTTTTTCTAAACCGAAGCCATGGAGATCGAAATGAATAATTTCTATTAGCCCAAGTACCTCCAACCCGTAAATACATACCTGGTCCGTGTTCAGACCTTGAATACGAGACAGCGCTAAGTGGTCGCAGCTCCTTCTTGTGTGTGCTGTCCTTGTGAAGCTTTGAGTCGGACGTGCTCTCTTCCAACGCCATTGTTACAGCCATGGGAGCTCACTGTTGAAATCCCTGTAACAGTCCCATGACAGAACCATCATGCTTAATACCAAAACATACGGAGGTCTTCTCGGTTCAGTGATTCAAAGTGAACTGAATGTTTAAATATAAACCAATGCATTAACCTACTTTACATTTTAACCTACATAGTGGGCGGGTGCCTACGGCAGGAGGGCCGAGCGCATCCCCGCCTGGTACTGTGGGCAACTGTGACGTCATACGCTAAGTGCGTCCTTCGCCAAATGCGCAGCGTATTACGCGGAAATTAATATACGCAAACTAGTGTTACCTCTGCAGTGGAGCAATCAGGGAACTGGGTTAAAAACAACACAATAGTGTCGGTACAAAATGATTTTGTTAACTGTAAATTTTTATGATGGAAAGTGACGGTTAGATTTGACAAAACGTTGTCTTCAAAATTTAAAGATTAAAAAACACTAATAAATATGTGGTTAAAAATCTAAAAGTTAAATATTTGGTAATTAATGTAAAAATTGAATTGAATTTGAAACATTGTAAAACACTTTCGACATTCTGGTATGACTATAAGTTTATAGGTTGTAAATTTGCTTATTACTACATATGGTTTGGCGTTAGAAGTAGTTTTGCTCGTACTGCATAAATCTAGACTATTCATAAACTAATAAATTTTGCAGTTCACCTATCTTCAATCAACCATTGTATAATGTGGGAGGAATAAATAGAGGGTGGTGGAGCATAATGATTTTTTTTCTCCTTAAAAAATAAAATTCACAACATAGGTATTTATAGAAGACTGCTCGTTCAACATATTTGAAATTTTCTATAGGTAAGGTGTGTGTAAAAAAAAATAGGTTTAGCATGGTACATCTCACGTAAAAATACAAGAAATTCCATGTAAATAATATCACTCTATCTAAAGTTTCGAAAATAAAATTATAGTAAAAATAGTAAGTAGGATTTTGCTCATTTGAGTATTAAAATTACTGGCGGTCGCAGTGCCTGTTGCACGTTACAAAAACTAGATGGCAGCATTTTGAAATAGTTTCGGGTTTCTCCAATTTGTGCTTGAAATGCAGTATCAACTTTACAAACTTCGTTTTCTTGCAAGTATAAGTTAATTTGCAATTTTAATAAGTAATGTCGCATATTTTTTCCTTTTTAAAAAGGGAAGAATTAAATGGCTAACTTCAGTCGGTAGGATTTTTCATGCTGACAACCTCACTTGGAAGTGACAGATTGAAACCAAAATGTTGCCATGTTACCATTTCTGAATATGACATGAAAGCAAGATGGCGAGTTCATCTCCGTTTATTAGTTTGTTTCGTGTTACTTCTACATACATTAGATGAGTTTTTCTAAAACTGTTTTTATAATAATATGGGACTATAAAATTACTAAAAATACAATTTTTTGTTAGTGTTGTAATTTTTTTTAATATGACTAAGATTTTTAATTGACTCAGATGTGCATCTATCCCACCTGAGGAATGTTGGGTTTTTTCAGTGATTTGTGATTCGGTCAGGTGTTTTCATTTTATAATTTAAATTTCGTCTTTGCGCAGTGAGTGATATTACTGAGTTCAGATGTATTTGTGTCGAAGGGATGTTAAATGTCTGGACTTTTTTCAATGTTGGAAAACAATAGCTTGAACTATTTGTTTTGATAGACGCTGATAAAGTAAACTAGAAGGTCCGGATTGAAGTTGAAGTCCGGTCGGAGTGATGGCCTTCAGTGAGGTAAGTGTCTTGTAGGAGTCCTTGAGGGACGGCTACAAATTTTTTCATCGAAATAACGGTCTAGAAAATTTGCTTAACTACGTGTCGTTTTATATGACAGTACGTATTTTTATAAACTTTAACGCAATTACAGGTTTTGTAATAATTTGTAACTTATTATCACTTTTACTAGAGGTTAATACTTGGCAAGACAACAAACAAAAGTGTATATAAGGTGTTAATTGGAGCTTCATGTAAAACTTTTTAACACTTGTTTATATATGCTATTCTAAATATATACACGGATATGTTATTTCTTCTATCAATGTAAATGTCTTAAAAGAACAAGTTTATCACATTATTGTTAACTGATAAATTTGTGACTGTTTCTGATAGCACTTAAATGAGATAAGTAGAAATCCTACATGCTCAAGTACTTGTAAGTCTGCATTACATATCTGTGCACATTTATACTAAGTTTGGTTCCTATAATATAAATCACTAAGTAACATGTACCATATTTTATAAATGCTTACTTTAAATGCCTAATGCACGGTGTTTCTTAATTAAAAACAAGTTCTTTAACACTACAATATAAATTAGGAAAAATAAATGAGTGTCCTGTTTCATTTGTTTTATAATTATGTGAATTTAAAGTATATTTTTTTTTAATAACTAATACCTTGTTTTTTTGTCATTATTGATGTGTGAGCATGAAACAGTAAAATAAGTTAAAAATACTTTCAAATGACATTATGATATATTGACAGTAACAATGCACTCAGTCATGCCAATGCAAACTCATGTATGTAAACAATTGACATTTCTCACAATGCTTTCTCAACAATTGATCAAGATGAAAATATAGTGTCATCCTTCATGAGTTTCAATAATATATGAAACATTTAATAATATATTGAATCAGCAGTCTTGATCTCAAATGTAGTCACAAGTTTGATAGAAAGATTTATTTTTGTATTAGTCCTCTCTTGCTCCTTCTATGAATTTTTTACATGTCTGCAAAAAGGTTGAATATGGACAAGGAGTTTATAAACTTTTTGTTGTGGTTGTTAATAATGATGAATCATAAAGAAGCAAGCCACTCTATTTGCTACAATCTGTTTTAGAAAAAAAAAATGACATTTTATATTTGCCAATATTTTATAAAAGTTTGCTACCGATGTCCATTGTAAATTTGAATTGAGAATAAATAAGTTGAAAATTAATTACAAATATTATTTTTGTAATTTTATAATATACTTTATAATATACCTATACCTTTTAGAAAATAAAATAATGAATTTAAAATTTGAAGAAACATTAGAATAAAATGTTCCCATGAAGGAATATTTCAGCCATTAATAAAACTAAACCTCTATTATCTAGTGATTTAATATTAAGATAAACAATTTAAGTGATAATAGAGTTGAGTTATATCTCATTGTATTTAAATGAAGACCTTTTACAATGACAAAAGTTCCAATTGGAATTTTAAATTTGTCACTTGTTTTAATTCTGTTAGATTGTTAAAAAAAAAACGAAATACCCACAATTAATTTAAGTTGGTAAAATTACTAGAAAACATATTTAAATTATTTGTAGTGCAATAGGAAGTTACTTGTTATGAACACATTACATACTTTGCACCAAAAACTTCCCATGTTTTTTTTTTCTAGACATAATAAATTAAAGCATGTTAATAAAATCAAGAATATTTTAATTTACCTATATTTTATAGTATTGTTAGGGACCAATATGTGAACACCACTGTTACTGTTGCTTAGGCTGTATAAAAATTGTAAATGTCAATATATGACCTTGGTGCACACATTACATACTATTGATTATTTTAACATCCTGTTAATGAATGGATAATGGAAATGTATTGTTCAATAATTAAATGTCATGTAAATATTTAAAGAGTAATTAATACTACGAGTGAATTATCAGTTTATCGTATTTCCATATTGCAGTCGTATGAATCGCGTCGGAGCCGCGTCACGTGACGCAACAACCGTTACCGATTCGCACGGACCCGTTTCGTTGCTCTCCAAAAAGCCTTTCTAAGCGTTTTTCTTATTTTCGTTGTCAGATTTAAATAATTAAATCCCGTAATCCGATTTTGAGCTTTCGAGTGTTTTATTTTCGAAGTAAATAAGACTAACACTGCTATGAAGTTAAGGTAATATAGTTTTATTAGACCTTATGAATAATGTTGTTTACGCTTCAATACTTGAGATGGGGATATTTTAACTTGTTATTTTTTATATAGTTTCAAAGAGTAGAGTTTCAGTAAATGTATTGACAAAGAGTATTACAATATCGATTGTTGTTTCGATTTACAGTAGCTTTTCAACCCTGAATTAAATCTGGTATTTATACTAAATCTAGCTACTCTGAATGTATACAATCGATAAAGATCTAGACGTTTCCTTGCCAATGATGCGATTCTATTGACGTGTTAATGTTTGTTTATTACTGTACCGTTAGCCCGCGTATAAACATCGACTGTTATTTTTACAGTTTAGCTATTCCGCGAGTGGTGCTCTTGTACACTGTGATTGGGTGGCAGTTGTATCATAATTGTGTCGTTTACGTGCGTTTTCCCACGGTTCAATTGTTATTCCGGTCTCGGAGTGATACGTGCTTCATACTCCTAAAGCAAAAGCATCGCTTGTGCGTGGGACAACTGTATAAATGGCTTACTCTAATTTTATGAGATACCGAAATAAAGATCTCGATATGACATATTTTAGCCAATAAACAATTATAGACTTTCGTGGCAAACGAGTGAAATAAAATTACGTGAGGGAAACGCGATGCAATCGCATTATAGAAATTGTACTGCGTGTTTTCGCTTTTGCTCAAGAAATCTAAATATTTTAATTTTTCAAAGTATTTCTTTATATGTTTAACCAGTTGATAAGAATCTGTTTTTTATTAGTTACTACAACCAACTACTAAATAGTTTTGTGGTCCAAATCAAGTGCCATGAAAAGTAATTTGTTGACCCTAATAACAAAATATTCGAGATATTAACGTAACCTGCGTCAGCTGCGGTCTGTTTCCACACTTCGAACGACTCGTCTTCATTTGAAACTCGAGAATTTACAACGCTTTCATTGTAATTGACTCATGCTATATATAGTTTGAACAGATTTTTAATTGCTCTATGACACGTTTATTGAATTCAAAAGATAAAGTTATTTAATTAAGTTTATATCTAAAAAGGGCACGCTTTGAAAATATCTGCAATATATTCTTACACGGTAAATTCCTCTAGTTAGTATTTAGTATAAGATTTTTGTTATACCTTTGTTTTTAGTTTTATTTAACATTATCCGGAAGTTGATTATGGACAATGTAGGTGCCTTGTTACTGGAACGTACACAATAGGGGCGTTTAGTTGCTGTGTAGGCAAATATTATGGTGGCCGTAACTAGTTTCTTATCTATATAGGCCGTTGTTTCCTCGTAGTCCTGCGACTGTACCGGTGTGCGGTCTACACAACCACTGTCTAGTGAATGCCATTTAATTTAAACTATTTACATTACAAAGGCACGGTTATATTTCAAGTGTTTGTTACAAGAACGTTGTCAAAGTGTCCACTTCTGCTATTATTTTTTATTAGATTTCATTGCCGCTTTTAGTGTCATGTAAATTTTAAGTTATGTCCGTTTCAACATCGAAACAATATTTACAAAGACTACTTACAAAATGAATACTTAATTTTATTGACTTTCCAACTTCTTATGACGTCTTTGTTACAAGTAACCAATATTTATAATGAACTCCGCTTGTATTTGACCTAAGTAAATATATTTTGAAAAGTTGACAGAACAATGGCATCTTGTAGATTGGTTTTCAAATTAATGTATATATGACCAACAGTTTAAATGTCTGACTGTGATAGTTTAGTCCTGAAGAAAGTAAGGTATTGAAAGTAAAGAAGTAATTCGTTTTCAGGGTTGGCATCCTTCGTAACACATAAAGTATACCCAGCGTCACAGTTTGTTTGGTGAGGATAGTAAAAGCTGTCATTCACGAATCGTGTTATATAATTTTTAAAACTTTCCTGACACAATTCATTATACTACTTATAAAAACGGCTTAACTCACGTGTAAATCGATGTCGGTACTGACTTGTTTCGACCCCATCGGGCCGCGAACGTGCTATACTACAAATCCCACTCACCCTGAAGAAGAGCCACCGATTTACACGTGAGTTAATCCGTTTATATAATTAGTATAATGTTATAGTTGCTTACAAACAAAAGTTTCACATATAAATCGTGAATGATACTATCCAACAGCCGAACGTGCCTTTTGGAAATTTAATCACCTCATCGACGAGTCGCCTCGCGCTGCGCCGTGAAATTGTTGTAATAAAAAAGTTTAATTGAATATTCCCGTTTGTCATCGTGTTGATTCAGACGAAATATCAGCTGGCCTGTGCGCAGGGTCTACGACCGCACTCGGACTTGCCGCTAAACAAATCTAAAAGCACTTAAACATAATAATTATTATAGTTTTTGCTTCAATAAAATAAAATGCCCCAGGCTCAAGTGTGCATAGTCTGAAATGCAAATGATGAATATACAGTCGTCATAGTCAAAAAGTAAATTTTAAATGAGAGATTCCGTCTTTCATTTTTGTATAATTTCGACGTTAACGTATTCTAATTAGATAAGTTTAAGCGTGACACAATATGGCCGTTGGAATTCGTATAAGTAAAAAAGAAAGACACCGACCAGCCAATGTATTGCCAACTCTACGACTTGGATATCATCCAAGACTTTTGTAGTAACGTCGTCCTGTTTGTCGCTCATTGCAAACATCTGCTGTCGCCAGATATACCGGTCTTAGTTTACCTTTTAAACTTTAAATGCCGAACAACCCTTTATGTCTTCCAAGAAGTGCTTTGAACGGCTTTTGTAAGGGAACTAATACGTCGAGGTCTTTGGAAAATTAAATAACTAGGCAGTTATTTTAAAAAGTTGGTTAATTCTTTAACATTATTTTTTACATTATCGGATTTTCTTCATGTCGATATTGGCTTACATCACTTATGACCCTATCGCCTGACCGATTCGTATTTCAAATGAACTATTCGCATTGGAGCGTTGAGTGAAAGGGGGTAATGTACTATTGTTACCGTTTGTACAGTTCGCCCGCGTCGTGTGCTGCGGTGTGGTGCCAGTCGATACTGGAGCGCTGCACGAGCACCCCACTTGCCCTACTTGCCGATCAGAACCAACAAGGTCACATTCTATTATAAAATATCATTGGATAAATATAGCTGCTAGGGTCCGTCCCCACCGACGGAATTAACAGCCGGACCTATTTGCTAATGTTTAATATATGCGTTTCATAAGTTCACCTTCATTCAATAATGTTTAACGACACAGTTAAACTCATTGAAATGTTACAAAGTTTTTTTTGCAGAGAAAACATTTCCATATGGATGCAGATGTGATGTGAGAACGACGGATAACGTCTAGGAACATGTTTAAAGATAAAAATGAAATCATAAGGTCATATAACTTCACGTCTTCGCTGAATAGCCCTGCCTGCAGTAAAACTGTAAACCGGGCCGCTACAGACATTAAAGTAGGCCGTGTGAATTATTGCATAATAATGTTACACATAGTTCGCCTAATTTCCAACAAATTGTTTATTAAACGCCTCGTCAGTTGCCTAATAACATTCACTTTTGCTTTAACAGCATTAACTGAAGATTAACGAAACTGACCTCCTTTCTTTGTAACAAAAAAATATGAAAATATTGAAAGTTACGTTAATAAAATGAGACGTTTTAATATTTATATTTATATTATATTTTGACGTATATTCGTTTCGACTACGCGGCGATAGTTCGATAAATAAACACGCGTGAAAGAATGCAAGCCGAGCGTTTCGAAAGCCACGTATCATCAGCGCACTGCGTTATTCTGATACAGATTATCCGAGAAAGTTATTTCAATGCCTAGTGAATGTTATTTGATATAAAAAGCATTTAATATAAAATGCTTCCTTATTACGCTCACCATCTAATTAATGTCTTATTTTTTATAAACTATAAAACAATTTACAATTATATTTTTTACTTTCTTTCCGTGAAATTATTTTTTGCTCCTGCAACATTAAACTAGATTTAGAATTATACTGTCTATACTTTTTGATAACCAATACATAATATCACATCTTTATTTGTACATCACAGAATAGCAACAATTACATCTAACTCGTTAATTTTTATCTTGTACGCTTGCAGTAACCGGTTCATAGGATAACCTAACACGAGGTGTCAAAGTTTATACATTTATTGGTTGATTAATAAATATACGATAGAATGGTTTATCACTGAAACTACTCAAGTGGCAAGGTCTGAGGCGATGGCAGAAGCATTGACAAGCATTAGACGTATACGGCAACCAATGACTTATATTAGTAAATTATCATAGTAATACTGACATTGAACAATTGTATGGAATTTATTAACGTTGTATCCTGTATTGTTCCTCGTATATATCGTTTTATAGGTCATATTGTCACAATCATTATTGTTTACTTCGCTCGTATCCCTAATGAGGTCACGATCATATCGGACCAATTTCCGTTTGTGTACATATTGGTTCTATTCTGTTATGTAAAGTATAAAGTATACATTGATCGAGTGAATTCTATGAGGTCAATTTAAAATCTATGATTTAAAGTTGGTTATTGTTGTATTTTATTGATTTACTAGCAGTTGCCGTGTACTTTTTTTACAATTTACTCCGTTTCTATATAAATAATTATTCAAATCAGTGCCGTGGTTGCCGAGATCCTTCATAACAAAGTTTAAAAAATTAATCTAGGACTCAGTAAAACCTTATGTAAGATAATTCTACAAACATTACGTATATAAAGTAAAATGTTTATTTAGTCAATTATAGATGATCTAATACAACACCTTCATAAGTTGACAGTGTTTAGTAATAAATTAAATATTGTAATGACGAATATCTCGTCATCTCCGTTCGCATTCCGTGACATACTTGTAGGTGCACGCGGCGTGACCCGCGGAGGAAACAAGTCGGCCTCAAAATATCAGGTTTATGTTTAAAATAGTTAACTTCAAATGTTATGATTGCTTTTTAACAGTTTCCGATAACGTTATAAACATATATTGATATAGCCCATGACTTCCTTCATGCGGTTACACTGTCGTCCTGTTGTCTGCTGATGTAATGTTCTGGTAAAATATGGGCGTAATAAAATTGTTGCTGGGTAAATATATGTTGTCACGGCAATAGACTTTGCAACCGCGGCAGTCAAGAGTAGTTTAAAGTTTTAAATGCTTTTACCTTATACCTACTAGTCATAGTTACAGTCATCGTGTAATTTTTGTTCATAGAAAATTTATAAAGTACTGTTTTTAATTTTACCAAAAAACTGCTTACGTTTTTATTTAATTGTTTTAAAGTTTATTATTTGGAATGTATAGAATTGCAATGTGTCTGATGGAGTTTCTTTTTAACAGAGTAATCATCCCTTTGTCGGAGATCCCATCTGATGTTTGCAGTTTTGCAGGGGCGCCCTTGGAGCTGTACAGACCCTTCATCTTAGGTCGTTGCTCTTTTCTCCTTGTCTACAGGAGACTGCTGGGGTCGTGTATTAGCGTTCAATTGTAGTCATAAATGACACTCGTATGTAAACTTGGCGTGTTTACATAGACGTAAATATATAGTTTTTTGTACAAAAATATAACGCTTACATCGTGGTAACATTTCAAAACTACCTACACCGTACGGAAAGTTTTAATTGATATGTTAAAATTTCATGTTTATCTACGATTTAGTTGTTATATGTACTTCAAATTGATTTAAATTGTAATCGAGGTAGCAAGTAGTGAATTGTATGTCTTTACTGTAGGTACAAACCTTTTGATGAGGTGAAAGTAAAAAGTCTACATACTAACAGAGATGATCGGTCAATAAAAAAATAAACCGGTATTTTCTGAGGTCATGACATTTTCATCGGTCAATTCGTTTAACGGTTCATGCCTAAAGTTGTACTACTGTTAAAATGAAATAAATATCCCATTGATATTTTGTAATCGAGATATTATTTAAATTACAATTTTAAAAGCTACAATTTAATATCTCGACAAAAATTTCAATGACGTTAATTTGAATCCACAGACAAACACATTATAGAATGTTTTACATAGTTCATAATCCACACGCTGCAATATTCAGATTCCAACACGACCTCATCTCGATTGAGGTATTTATTAACCTATGCTCAACATAATGACGTTTAGATTTATTAATGTAATAAATGTTAGTACTAATAGCTTTTTGTAACAATCATCTGACTATCAATTTTCAATACCTTTAACAATTGAGACATTGCTATTTTTCTGATGAACTTGAAGCGTTTTAAGTTTTTTTTAACGGAAATAAAGGTAAAAAGAAATAATACAATGCCTACTTAATGTTTAGAATAATGTTTCGTTGATTTCCTCTTGCGAATTATTTTTGACCTAACAACGCTCTACTGGAATAAATTACAAGCCTTTGTAACGTATTAATTGGTTTGCGTGCACATCCGTCCTTGCCCTTTCCGTTTATAAGCACAGGTACCAAACACGCGATTCATTCTCTACACGCGTTATTAGACAAGATTTAAATAATGTTTACGAACGATGTATGTGTTTGTTTTGTTTAAATTTGAGTTTTTTTTTGGGTCGATAACGAAAAAGTCCCTCGTGACTGATAACCTGTAAAAATCTTTATCAATTCAACATTTTTTTAGCAACTACTATTTGTTTTTCCGATGTTTAGGAAATCATTAAAATTGTCACTTAATAAAATGACAAGCAAATATCTGAATTACGCCCATAAGTTCTTACATAGTGTTTGATTCTCGAATTGTAATTGATATACTAAGAATAGAATTGAATAAAAGGTATCTTACTGAAATATATGTAGTACATTTTGCTTCTCGTTAGAAAGCAGTATATGTCAATATATATACGTGACGCCACCCATTTCGATGTTTGCTTACGTACTTAACAGGCGATAGAACTAATGCAATTACCTAATTGATTGGATTAAGTCGACTAACGCAATTTAAGCCATACAAGTATAGATTATGAATATCTTAATCATTATGTTAACTAAATTCAATTATACAATATTACTTGAGACATGAAAAGCTTAAGAGATTCCTGTCTTCATTATTATGACTTGTGGCTCGTAATAAATATAAATAAATATGGGATAATTAAATGCCGAAGAAACCGATCTCCTTCATGAGCGTATTATTTGTACAATAAGTTAGTCTTTTGTTATTGTGTCGCTACAAGTTTATACTATAATATAGGGCCTAATTGGAAATAAACATCAGAAGACTATAACAGCATATCGGGTATGCCTAATAACATAGTAAAATTCTTAACACTTACAAAACGTGCTTGTGAATTACTCGGTCAATATGACCTTGACGCGAATAACTCATGTGCTTGAGGCGAGTTGTGTGGTCTTAAGCAACTCTCGAAGCAATGGTTATATAAAACACAGTGTATATGATAAGCGACAGACACGTTTCGCCCGAGCGTCCGCCGGTAATGTAATATGTGAGTGTTTGCTCGACCCCGTCGCGGCGCGAGTGGCCGAGTGGTCTCTATCTCTCTCTGCTATCACTTGACCGTGACGCGCGGCCCGATGTCCACTTACCTAGAGATATGAAAATACAAGCCAATTTTTGTTGGACTTTTTGTAGTGACGGAGCTTTATCGACTGGTTTGTCACGGTCGACTGTCAGATGTTTTTGGACACGATGACAGTTATTTATTGCTCGTGGAAGATGTTTTGTTTGGTTTGTAATATAACTGTTTTTATTGCGAGATCAAATCTTAATTTCAAGTCCTTTATTAATACTTTTTAATTGAAGAGCAGATAAACACGTTATTAACAGAATTAATACTTAATAGATTAATAAAAAATGTAAACAGTGTGGTCGCAAAACGTCCCATCATAAAGCGACCTACTATCATATATTTTTATAATATGTAAGGGTGTCGCACGTATATTGTAATTGGTCCTTTAACTGTTAGCACCTCGCTTGTAGGCAATTCAGATCGCGTTCGCTTTAATCGGCAATTCAGTGTTGCGTGACCGGCCGAGTTAGCCGCGGGCGCTTTCCAAATGTAAGCCCATTTCACGACACGAGCCTCTGCCATGCCACCGTTATAGTTTTACGAAAATATCGTTTGTCAATTTTACATTTATTGCCCTATTTCGTATTGCAGGTCTCTAATACTATTTGTAATGATTTAATGTAAATTTCAAAACTCTTTGTTTCTGTATCTTGATAGTATAATATTGTTTAGATAAAAAGACATCATATCGAGTCACATTGAAGAAAACAATGCAATGACATGCACGTTATTAAATATTTTGATTTGAATGTTATCTAAATTGTACATTAAGTTATTTCTTAATATGTAATTATAATAACTCTGAAAAGATGGTAAACAAACATTTTCTGAATAATATAAGACCACGAAGGTCTGTTGTTACATTCACTTCTGACGACTCATAATAATATACAACATTATGAATGTATGTCGTTACGTATTATCCTTGACAGTTGTAGCATGTAGTTCTGTGTTTGCAAGATATTACTCGAGAGCGACTTCGAACGAATCACGTGACAACGTTTTTATGCATTTAAGTGCATTCCATTCTGCGTTATTGAAGAAAGCTATTATAGTTATGATATATTGCCAATGATGTCTCATACAGTAATAAATATAGTAATCTATTGTTTGTATCAAGGAAACTCGGTATTTAAAATATTTATATAACTAATAAAAAAAACGTGTTTTTCTAATTTTATGATTCATTATCATGTCACTGATAACAATACTGTTATCCGTTAAAATTAGTAGTTACTTGACCTGTGAAAGGTAAAAATATTATCGATAATTATTATAATTAGTTTACATGAATAGTATTTTAATTAATAAACATTGCCAATTAATAGAGCAAGCATTCATTAAAGTTGCCGCTAATTGGTGTTGAAAACCTGAACTATGTAAAATTGCGTCTGTTTTGCGTAATCATGGCCGCCCAGATAACTTGTAATTAAACGATTGCTATAAGACTTCAAGTACAAGGTGAATAATAGACTCACCGAGGGTATTATGGCGTACCATGGTTTGAGTCTTGTTCAAATTATATTTCCATTTCCGACTTTCAAACTTACCATGGACTGGCTGCCGCACTCCACTGTTAATTGATCACTAAGAAAATCCATTAGTGTTTTTTTAATCTTAAAAGTTAGGGGTGTCAGTAAAATTTTCTTTTACCAATTAAAAGATAGGAGTTATTTAAAGTTTCATTTTGGATTCTATCGTCTCGTTTTAGTCACCTCAGTAACCAAGAAACCAATACTACTGTAGAATATCATCACGCAATTGCATTTTTATGTCGTATTGTGTTTCGTGTGGTCGATAACGGTAACTGAACACCAAATGACTGGTAAACAGTGTCTCTTAATCCTTAATGATAACGCTTTACATTTGTATGGTACATCAACTATTCTTGTGTCTTTTTAATTTTGTAGAGGTATTTACAGTGGGCGACATGTACCTGATATGAACGAATAAATGAAATTACAGGAGTAAACGTTGATCAACTCTCAAATAAAAACTGATAAAGTGGTCTCTCTAATTTCGAAGTTTTTTTTTTTTAATAGGAATTGGATTTACCTGATTGCAATAAAATAGAGCGAATATCTAGGGTAGATAGAGCGAGAACGGTGGCGTCACCTTTGATTTCCTTCACCTCCGTTACGTGCCGCTATTGGAAATAGCTCTTTACTGAACTGAACGTAGCTGCATTCGTTTGAACAGACTGTCGCTATTGAATAATCGAGTGCTCTTCGAGAGCACCTTATTGAGATGTCGGACATTTTATTGGAACTTGCTCTATCATAATATTTTCTATCTCTTAAATTGAATATGCTTGGACTTAAGATTGCTTTACTTTATTACAATGTAAAGATTGTAACTTTACGTAGACTAAAAGATGCACACCATTTATCCGTTATATGTCATTTATTAAAAATGTATTTGTTGATATGACTGGAAAATGATTATTCTTACCTGTGCGAAGCTCGGTGAGTTATGAAGATTCGTGTCGCCCTAAAATGTCCTTAGTAACAGGTTTATTAATACATACAGACTATGCTTACGAGCAATTTACTTGGCACAATATTTGAAATTCACACAAGTTTTGATACATAGATAAACTGTAAGGCAACGTGTTGGTCTTAAGCATGGATAGAATTAATCAGGCAAAGTGCGCGAAGTTGTAAGGCAACAGTTACTCAAGTTTAGTAAGCAGTGTTCATGATCGCTGAGATGCCAGTGAATATGTAAATGCCGGCAACAAATAACGCGGCGAAATGAACAGTATCGTTGCGTATAAATAACTATAATATCAAAAATGACTACCGCAGTGAATTACTGGCGACATGCAAAGTGTTCGATATACAAAAAAAAACAGTTGAAGTATTTTTTTAGTGAAATGTTTTGGTTAATAAAACTGTTTATAAATTTAAATCTCCCAGAAGTATTTTACCAACCTCTCTTAAACTAAGTTATTACAGAGGGAACTGATTTATTTTATATTCTTCTTTTTACACTTTTAGACTCGTGGTCCGTACTCTTTTTTGCTTTGCACATTTGTTTGATTTTTGTTTCATTATTTTTTGTCTCTGGCCTTCTATAGATTCAATGTATCATATTGAGTTGTGTAAAATAAAATCCGACTATATACTATGTGTTTCTAAATAGACGTCGCCTCTTAGCTTTACTACGTAGCTTACTTATCACGGGTACAATAAATTTTATCATTGCGACTGATATCCGCCCACTTGCGTATAATTTAAGTTGATACCCGCAATTTACTGTACCTTGGAATAATTAGTAGACGAAAGTATCCTACTACGCAATACGCTGTAGGAAATTCTAATTATCAAGTATACGAAATATTTGGCTAATCGTTTTTACTATTGCGTTAGAAATTACTGTTGCCCAAATACCGAATGATTTGTTATGAAACGAGGAGTAATTAGCAGGCCATCGAATTTTTGTATTGGTCTTCACAAACCTTAAAGTATGAATTATAAACAAATGAAATTTTTACTACATTTTGCGTTTTAATAAGAATAGTATAAAATACAGTGCAATTTGTTGTAGAATTTCTCATGAAATATATTGTTCCATATTCTATAACCGGTCAGTATTATAGAAATACTTTCACTTCTGTGTTGTAGGACAGAATTACATTAAGGGCTTATTACGGAGCTAATAAACATTTTAACAGCATTCGTAGTGCGAATACGAATTGATTTTCCTGGTCACCATCCTAAAGAATAGTCCATTTGAAGAAAAGCGTTTGATCACTTTGATCTCTTAAGATATGACTCTTTTCGAAGGAGTTGATTCAATGGCCGCAAGCACATATTCCCACCGTTGTTAGTCATAGCTGTGTTGCAGTGCCGGCGCGCGGTGCGGCTCCGGTCGGATATTGCGCTCTTACGCCGTCCTCGCCGATCGCTTAACTCGTTTCCGATGTGACGCAAATGGAACCTTTGGAACATTCCCACAACATTCGGTCGCGAAAATAGTTATTGAAACACACATTTAGTTAAGGTAGTGTCTCTTTATATTCCTATAAGTGCATATGTTGCTGTACAAGCGCGAAGTCCGGAAAAACCTAAAATAGTAACCTAAATATGGTAAACGTCTGAAAAGTTGTTAATGCCACACAATATGTTTTAAAGGCACTTAAAATAGTTACATTTTTAATATGAAATTCTTCTTAACAGACTACCGAAGGAGCCATATTAGTTGAAAAATTTTAAAATGTTTCGTGAATTATTTTAAACGTAGTCAATTCATACGTAATTACAGGAACTGTTTCTGAACACAGCGGCGGCAGCGGTGCTCGAAATCGCTACTAACCGGATCGCGTTTTGTTTAATGTCGTTTGTCATACACGCAGCCGCGTTAGTTTCTCTCATTTGTTTGCGTTTATTGTTCGACGTGGAATTTATTGTGAATTATGGCATGTTTTAAATCAAACCTTTGTTCTCTCCGCGTATTGTTTGCTTTATTTTTTTTTCCTGTGAACAATAAGAGGAAGATTATCGCACGTAGAGCTATTTCAAAAAGAAATTATCAGGTCGGTTGTTAATAATAAAATTGGTTCCTTATCAGAATTTTAATGAGTCTATAATGTATTCTATTTGTTCAGTTGAACCGATTTACGATTGAATGCTATTCAATAGAACCTATTCTCATTCAGTATTCATACGCCTGTAGGTCTTGGTGCGTCAATTTTAGTTATGCTCAGGCATCGCCGGTAGTCGGTCGGATGCCTTCGTGTTTACTTTTATTCATTGTGTAAAACAAACGCTATTTCAACAATCGTATTGTTTCATCAGCGATTCGCGTGATAACACAAGGTATAGAAAAGCAAATGGTTGACTATGGGCTTTTTTCTTAATACGGCGTTCAATATCGAGCTATTAATACTTGGGCTACATGTGTATTGAAATAGCGATTGACAGGCGTTACTTGTAATGTAGTATGCAACATGTATTGTATAAAATTGATACCAAACGCGCTCTCCAATTCCAAACTATTCCAAAGCCTGTACAAACAGGCCCTATAAAAGAGTCTAACGGTCCGCTAACCAAATAGCTCATGTGGGTCGCGTTGCCCAAAGTCGTACCTACCGGTATGGCGATACGTTGTTCTGGTGTAGAGGCGTGGAATGCATGCGGCTTGCGGAGGTCGATATTCAGCTCACGGTCGCTCGGCCGCTGACTCCTCGGGACAGTTCAGCCGCTACCATCGCGCACCACGCCCAGAATACTAATGCAAATTATTGTACCCACACTCAGTCCAATGTCACGGGACAAAAATACCTTTGTCAACTCCAGAATTTGCTTCGGTACACCAAACAAATGGTGTAATTATTATGTGAAAGAAGATAGAAATTAACATAATAGACGCTCATTACAATTAACGAGACCAAGAAATTAACTGTACCTACCTAGTATAACTAGCCGTTTAGCGGTCATGTTTATTTTTGAGTATTGTTTATGCAGTTAATGTTGAAAATTGCCCGTTAGTGGTATCTATCTACGCGCCTTTACATCGCTTAAATATCCGCCTAGGCATTGCGCAGAGGTTTCGCCGCGCCTCGGCCGTGCCAGCTGCTGCACGCTCCAGTGCGGCCGCCGCTCGCCGCCCGCGCACCGCTCGAGCCGCTCCCCGGCCCTGCCGCCCGCGCCAACACCCGCGCGCCCTTGCGAAAAATCATAATGCAATTGCCAGGACGGGCGGTGTGGAACGGCCCGCGGCGTGGAACCGACCAGCACGCAACCAGTCTACACTCAAGTGCGTTCAAACTCACACGCCGTCCATCACGATGGATTAGACGTCGGGAGTGATTTCTCTTGCGGCGCTCGGTCGACTGGAACCGAGCCGCGCACGGTTACCGCCGGATACCGATATCCAGTGTCGTTAACTAGCTAAGCGCGCCCGCAGAACTGTCCGCTCACCGCTCCAGTTCTAGCATATTTCACGTGACGTACTCTATGTTCCGCTATTGTCGTCATTTGCGGTTTTCTAAACGAGTTTGCCTTTTTTACGAATTCGCTGTCCGAAATTTAATAGAGAAGTGAATATCTCGTTGATATCTAAATAAAGTCAACTTCATTAGCGACCTTATACGTCGTTACAATTGTCCGTCAAATGTAAATTATTCTTCGCGCGTCGCACATGCATCCGGCGATGTTTGCTTTCTAAGTGTTTGTTACGAAGCGATTGTTCCCTCGCAAGCAGTCGGTCGAATCGCCTGCCGCAGATTGGTAGCTCGGGCAGCCGTGTGTTATCGTCATTTTAAGTAATAAAAGTCGATGATCAGCTAATTATCACTATTAGGTTGATAAGGTTGTTTGTGACACTCGTGGAATGCAGGGTTGTGTTAGTCATGCGATAGTCGTCGTTGCGATGGTCGATCGGAGGTGACGCTCCGTGCGAACGAGTGTAAAAGTGCTTCAGTAGTATGTGGGGTGCCGCAGTGTCCAATCCTCCGCATTACCATTACGTACAAGGAACGAATGGTGCGAGTCCTCAGCGCGGGCCGGCCGGGCCGGTGCTGTCAGGGCCCGGCATTAAACTCTTGCGGCCGCAGTCCTCGTACTCACTGCCGCACGGGGCCAACGGACCCGCCCGCTGGAGTTGGTCGGGCAGTAATGCTTCCTCTTTTGACCGGCGGCAGGCGAAGGTGCCGCCGCAGCCGGCGCGGCCCGCTCCCTCGCGCCCTTCACATGTCAGAAATAATTCTACATACGTAAGTAAAGGAAATATATGTTTAACCGCTTTTGTTAAGAAAATCAACGAGTCTTTTGATTCTGTTAGGGTATAGGTAGTTGTATCAGTTCATCATTTGTAAGTTTTATCAGAGACCTTGCTTTGCTAAAGTTTGAAAATTAATAAGAGAATTAAAAAAAAGTCTTTTGATATATCTATGATTTTAAACAATTACGTCTTAATAGCATTGTATAAATATCTAGTTTACGCAATGCACGCTGTGGATGTAATGATATTTCACTGGCTGTCGCAAGGTGCGTAAATGGCAAAGTTTGACACGAACTTTTTCGTATGTCGTAATGGACTTTGTGCGCACGCGCGGCTTGTCACAATAGCGACGGATCTATAAAGAAAACCTATAGTTACACATTTATATAATTGTATGCTTGTGTAGTTACATAAATATAGTATGTAGTAGATCGTCCTGTTTTGATGCAAAAATCTATATACCGTAAAAAAAATATTTTAAAATATTTTAATAAATTATGCGAAATAAAAACATTCTTATTAATAAAGTAGCGAAGTAAACAAGCGCCAATAGCCTAATGGTTAAGGGTAGAGACTACCGATTTAGCGGTCGTGGGTTCGAATCCCGCCATTCGATTATTGTCGTGTACCATTTCCTAACAGAAGCTTTTTCAAGCTTACCTGGAATGGTTACAAGAAATAATAGTAAATTAACAAAAATCTACTAATATTTTTACAAAAATAAACACAGAAATGTTGTTTTACCGCACGGGTATTAATTTATCATAATAGGTGTAAATGGAATGTAACGGTGTGTGTCAATGACATCGTTATATTATGATTACCGTTATTAACATTTTGAAATTAATTTTGTAATTAAAACTAAACGAGCATCACTATTGCTAATTGTCTTTGATTTTCCGTTTAATTTGTCACTATTCAACGTACTATCATTACTTTAGAATTACTTTTCAACGTGTTACATTATTTTTACTATATAACTTATAAAACGGCTTAACTCACGTGCAACTCGGTGTCAGTACCGACTAGTTTCGAGCCCATCGGGGG
>JAODUI010000001.1:2131348-2161278 GCA_027563995.1 Papilio gigon | reverse complement strand
ACCGAGTTGCACGTGAGTTAAGCCGTTTTATAAGTTATATAGTGAAATGTCTCACGAAAGTTTTAATAGTTTAATTACATTATTTTTTAAATAATAATTAAGTTAATCATGATCCATCATCGGCTGAAACTTGTGCGGATTATTAAATACTCCTTTAAATAAATCAAGATACGATTAAACGATTAAAATAAAAACTTTCAATACAGCACTCTAGGAATGTCCCGTGTTTACTTATTTACGTAATGCGAATATTTAGTGGAAATGTTCGCGTAGCTGAGCGCATTCCTCTAGTCTTTATAAGCGAGGCTGTTTTCTTTATAGGGCAAAATGTAATGAATAGCAAATGTATCTGAGGTCGTTGCGTCCGCGCTGCGACTGCGAAACGATACCGCGACCTAAATACTTATAACCGCAGATACTATGTTTTGCTCTCTTCATTATTTCCTGTCATATGTATAATAGGAAATTCTATAATGTCTAATAGTATTTTTGTGAGCGCCTGTACCTGACTTTGCGGAAGAGATTCGTCAATGATTCCTCTGATGTCGCTAAGAGGCTTCATATAAATTTACTCTTGCACTAATATTATTAGACATAGAAATATTTGTGCATTATTTTTTTTTTATATCTCTTTGTATATTTGTGTGTCAATAAATCTGTTTCTTTCTTTCTTCTTTCATTAGATATATATTTTGAAGCGCCAATAGCGTAATGGTTAAGGGTACGGGCTACCGAATCCCGTCATTCGACTATTGTCGTGGACCATATCATAACACGAGCTTTTTCAAGCTTACCAGGAATGTTCATAAGAAATATTAGTAAACCTTAAATCTGCTAATGTTGTATTTAAATAAAATACAAACGTTTTTATTTATGTCTAAACTGACGAAATGTTACTAATACATTGACTTCCAGATATCCTTAATAAGTATAATTTGACTTGTAATGTGATTTTGTTCTTTGCTGCTCTGTTGTTGGAATTGAACACATACTGCAATAACAAAATTATCTATTTCATTTCATATAATTTGAGAGTTTTAATTTTAGTTTTTTTTTTTAAATATTGTTTTGTTTATACATCGGCAAGGCTCGTTTAATGCGTTACGCTTTTTAATTTTTGATTTAAAATGTAGTTCGCAACGGGCCGTTCATTTATATTTGTGGATATACTTTCGATGGATTTTATCAGTTGAAGGACGTCACTGGTTTGATAAGAATTAATCATATAATTAATGTATTTCCTTTTTGATAATGAATTCCTTTTTAGTGTTAATTAACATTTGTCCTTGATTGGGTTAGTGTAAAAAAAAGCAAATTAACGTTTGTTACCGTCGTATATATCAGTTATCTTGCAGTACAGGTCCCGTCAAATTCTTTTCGTAGTTTACCTGGAACAAACGAGGATTTAGTGACAGACATAAATAAAAAAAATATCGATTTTCGTCATTAGCAACTCAAATACACCGCGTTCGTCATTTTTTTTTTCGACATTGTTTACTGGCAATTTTTCTAATATGTATCTCTATATAATCTGTAGACGATATGCCATGTTTTGAGCTATGTTCAACATATGTTTAGCAAAGAGGCTATATTTGGAACTTCTTTAATTTTATAAATCGGTTTTACTTCGCCGATTAGTACCAAGGTTGTCCAAACTTGTGAAAAGCGTTTAAATTAAAGTCAAATTTATTGTTTTTCTTCTCGAACATTATCACGTAACTTTTTAATCTGATAAATGAACTTTTCGAATAAATTTCAAGTTTAAAGTATTTCTTATGATGGTAGTATGAAACTTTGGATTTAGGTCATAATTAATAAATGACTCATTAAAATGTGACACTTGTAAATATATTCTTCACTTATTCACCAATTGTTTTAACTGGACTATAAACTTGTTTGATCCTGTTTGTAAAAATAGCCTTAATAGATAACGTATAAAATATAAACTAATTAAACTGGTTTCGTCCTATCACTTTTATGTTCCTTCTTTGCCTTGTATGGTATCGTTATAATTAAAAGCTTGAAGTGAACGGTGGTGCAATAAAACGCGACGGCCTCTATCCTTCGCTCGCTGAAATTGCTTTTTTAAGCTTCCTGTCCGTAAAATTGGCCGAAGCAACCAAATAAACGTTTTGTTTAAGCCATTACCTTTTTAATCACTCCTAGCTTTCATGGACGCTTTGCTTTCTTCCTTTGGAGTTTACGTAGATTTTAAATTAAATTAAACCTCTTTTTAAATAATTGACGTTAGTATATTTTCACTTCACGTGACCCTCTTTAAGAGTTTACTATTGCGTCTTAAACATTTTACGCCTGATTTTCTTTATTCATTCTTTGAACACGATCACTTTACCGTTCCCCGCTATTGTCTTACTTGATTGCTATTAGTCACAACATCCTCTCGAGCCACGCTTTCTTCTTCTCGTAATACTTAAATTTGTCATTTAAGCTAGTACCTATATCGTGTACTCTCCAATGTTGATAATGGCACTACTTTTAAGTTGTGTAGTGAAATGTCTCAAGTTTTAATAACTTAGTTGGTAATGTTATTCCAATACAACTAAAGCAGTCGCTATTCGTCAATAACACTGTTGTAAAGGTCAATTTTAATACTCCGTTTTGACTTTAAATATGTGAGAGTAATTACATTATACAACAAAAACAACCCGCGGCACGACATTTTTAGTGACATTGTCGGTAAAAGTCAAGGCTCCGTGTGTGAGATGCGTCCGAACGTTTCGCGACGTGACGAGTTTACATAAAGGTGGTTTATTGTTAAAACGTCAGCGTTCTCGCGCTGTTGGAGGCGTGAAACATCGCACTCTGTCATTCAAATTCACCAAACTTTGTTAAGGAATTGTTTAGAGGTTTGTCATCGGCTTTATGGAAATTATCACCTCCGATAGACAATTTACGTAGATAAACGTCAACTGGTTATAAGGTACAATTTGACAACGATTTATGTCGATTTCGATTTGCGAATTGAACAAAGCGTTACAACTTGTATTGGCCTTCGTATTTCCAATTTCTGTTCTGTCCGCTTTGGCAATAAAATGTTTTGTTAATGCATCGTAAAGTTTGGAAACTTATTTGAATATCATCTATTTATGCATTTACTATTCAAATCACCATCACGCAATTTCACCTTAACTAATATGACGTCATTTTCTTCATTGATAATGTGTAATCAAAAGCATTGTCCTGTTAATTGTTTTTGTCATGACATTTCATATAGCAATTCTGTATCTGTATCTCTGAATAATACCTGTAGAATTTTGAGCACGTGTCAGATCAGCCTGGCTCAAGTATTATGAAACAAAAACAAGTTTTCATCGTTAATATTTCTCTAGTAACAAATATCTTCAGACATGCTACAGTATATTTTTTTTTTGCTCCTACTTTCATAGATATCTTCTTTTCTATCCTATGAAGTCGTGAAAATAAAATTTGTCAATTTTTTTACACTAAAAATGAACTTTAAATAACCTAATGTCAGGTTTCTTTGATAGAAATATAGCCGATAGATAAAGTGATTGAACAAATTTTGGAACTAGATAATATACAGTAAATATCTAGGTACTTTACTTATCAAGTTTATTTATATATTCAAATTTCTAATATAAATTTTAGTATGTAAGATAACACTAGGAATATTTACCAGCTGTATTATAACAATATTATCCGATATCATGAAATTCCTCCGAGATTAGCGGTTGAGCTATCACTCACAACTTTTGTTATTTCACTTACAAAAGCTTAAAGGTATTAAAAATAATCTTGTATTTAAAAATGTCCTGATTTAAACAGTAACAATATTTTACGTCAGTGTTCTTCAATAAGAAAAATCGACATTCTAAAATGTATTTTTGATATTAAAATATAAATAAAACACCGTTTTCTGTGGCTATATTTAAATGGATCAGTCATAAGAAAATTTTATAGTGTTCGTGTTATGTTTAAATTTTAAACTCTCGCTCTTTATCAATGAGGAATTGTTTAATGTCTACTGTTTATCATACAGTCGAAATTCCAACATACCCACTACTTGCTTAACGTGAGAATGTTTTGTGATGTAATAATCTACATTCAGATCAAGTTAAATTTATCAAATTAAGCAGGTAATACGTAAAACGTTGTGTAGTCGTAAATAATTTTAGACTATTTACACATGAGATAGGTTTAAATAAGAATGTAAAAAAAGTAAATAATTAATTGAACGTGAAAAAAAATGTCAACGTTGTTTGTGATTATTTCGTCATAAAAGCTCCATGTTTTAATAAACTTAACGTTACCGTCGATTTTAAATATTTGAAACGGTTTAAACAAATTTAGGTCAGCTCGTCGGCAAACACTATACAGTACATTACAAAGATAACATTGGTATTTTCGCTACGGAGTATGTCCCTAATTTAATTAATACTTTTTTTTTGTTGACAGAAGGTCGACCCTGAGCTGATCTTCACGAAACAAGAGAAGATCGGCAAGGGTTCCTTCGGCGAGGTGTTCAAAGGCGTCGACAATAGAACACAGCAAGTGGTCGCTATCAAGATAATCGACCTCGAAGAAGCTGAAGATGAGATCGAGGATATACAGCAGGAGATCATGGTGCTGTCACAATGTGACAGTCCATATGTCACAAAATATTATGGATCATACTTAAAGGTAAGTCAAAATACAGCATTGCGAATATTAATAGCTACTTAGCTTTAACAACAAGCTTAAGTCGACAAGGTTATAGAGACGGATGTGGATAGGTAACATTGCAAAGTTAGATCGATAGAAAAGTTAACACGGAACTCATGATCTTCGTCTTTCCTATCAAAAATACATCATTCAAGCACTGACAGGTTACATCTGCATTGGTAGTTAAATTACGGGCACATTATGAAGTATTTTCCTATCGGGCCAGGCCCGCCTATGTAACGGCCATCAATCATTGTCTGTAGCCGGCGCTGCGCCACTATCGCCGAACCGTTTTGGAGATGAGTGCCGTATATAACGTTCAATAACATTACCACTCAAGTCCACTCGGTACTGAAATCTTACGAAGTACAGGAGTATTATTTTGATTTTCAACATCTTTATATTTAAATTGTACTTTAAGAAATAATATATCGCTGCTTACTTTGACATTTCCACACCGCTTCCAAAATTATTTGACATTACTGCATACCCTTCACAACGCGACGTACTAAATTCCTTCGCCGTTTCGCATTGTTATTGCCCGCAACCGAGTTGGAATATCGGAAAGTGTCAACACAATAAAACGTTAGACGGTTATTGCCGACAATTTACTGAAATTGCCGTTGTCTCTTTTGTAATTGCACCGCGATAGTGTTTGAGCAACTTATACGGTAGATTAAAATTTCTATTGGCACATTTATTACCACTAAAAGAGTTCACCTATTGAACAGATATGAAACAGTTATTAATAATAGAAGATAACAACGAAACGGCTGTTATCGAGATTTATAGCATCGATTGCTTCAATAATTTAAGTTCTATTTTGATTTTGTAAAGTAGGCACGTCGATTGTATCACGTGGTGCGCTCGCGTGCACCGCCAGGGCACTAACAACTTCACCGTCACGAAGAAGTAAGGTCACAACGAGGCATAACGACTGGTTTATTATATTCAGAAGCGTATGAACTCTCACGAAATCTGGGACACGGTTTCACAAACGTATCCGTTGTGGCTGATTCACGCTTGAACAAAGTCTCTGCAGCTTTGGAAGGACATTCTATTAATCACCAGCTCAATGCCACATTTAGCTAACACTAATGTGGGCGTCGCCTTAAATGGTCCCGAGAACAATAGCTTATTGATTGTTGAGTTAATTATGTAACACATAGATTGTTTATTGTTAATTATCTAATTGAAATATGTGTTTATAAATAAGCTTCTATAGTTACCTTTATGTCTGTTATTGGACTTTTTTTCATCATCTAGAAAATATGTATAGGAAGTCGATGGATATCTTCTAATGTGAAAATGTGATTGATTTCATAGTATTTAAAGGTATTGCTTTTGTTGTTGGAGTATGCGCTTGCATGCGCTATTCAGGGCATTATAAACATTAAAAATACGGGACGTGAACCGTCGCTTCCCAAATTGAAGAGCGGGTGGTGGTGTCGCGTTCCATATTGAACAATAACGTAACCGCTCAACGCCGCCTCGCAATCGATATCTGCATTTTTATTGTTCTCTCAGCCTCCCTTTATTATTAATGGTCGCCTTTTATTTGTGCAATAAACGGTGAAAGTCCTATGAAAAAGTCTTTTGTGTTCTTTCGTTGGGAAAAATGAACGGTTTAATTAAAACTCGAGTGAGTCGATTTTTTTTATTAATAAGATTCTTTTAATTAAAGTAAAAGTTTCTCAATAAACTGAAATGAATTTAGTAGAAATTGTAAATGTGAGCGGGTCGAAGTAAGTAAAGTGCGTTATCCAACAACAGACAAGATAACAATGTTAAATCAAGGGAGAATATGAAAGGTTACTTTCAAAGGTGGGTACTTTCAATTATTTTTTAATTATGAAAACATTTACCACGACTCAGTAATTGACGGAAGAAATCATTCTTAATAAGCTACGTATGCAATGCACGTTCACTTTTCGTTAAATTTGATGTTTGCATTACAAGGAAGCGTCTTACAGTGCAATAGGTTTTGGCGTGTTGCATTTGTCAGTCGGCGAGCCGCGTCGGTGCCGCGGTATCGCAATCTTGACACACTTTCGAATGTTGTTGTTATGCGTACCTTGCAAAACACGATGCAATGTAAAACAACAGCATCTTACCGACGACGCTGTCCAAATGATCATTTGTTGGTATTGAACAATATTTTACTCCTAAAGTAAATCTATACGTATGATTAGAAATCAAAATAAATGACATTAATCTGTAGATACACTCGCCAAATTTAATTATATATTTATAGTAAACTATAGAGATGTAGACAGCTGTTATTCCGTCAAATTAATAACAAACAAAAGTCGTTGTAATTTTCTATACTGACGACACGTGCATTCACCCTACTACGTTTGAACTCACTACAATTAGTCACCGGTCCACACGGTCGTAGGTGGTCGAGTCGAGCTAATCGCGGTTGATTTGCATAAACACCAAACAGCGTGAAAGGTGGTGACGTTTGTTACTTGTGATAATTAAAAGCGTAGATTTATTTTATGTACAATGCTTCTTATTAGCGGTGCAATAATTAACTGACAAATAAGTCTATAAGACAAATAAGTAATTGTTTATGGCCCCCACTATGTCATAGCGTATGAGCATGAGCTGTGGTTGTGGTTCAAAATGGAAAGTAGAAAAAAAAATAAGTGTACTAAGAAATTATGATGTTCTTTAAAGATTTAGAACATGTTTTTTTATTGTTTTGAAAAAATGAATTGCGGATCTGTATAGTAAGAGTTCTTTAACTTATTTTCCGTAAAAAGTTGAAGCGGTCTTCATTGAAGGAGCCCAGGCCGCCGTTTACGTCAGCGCTGTGAATGGATTCAAATGTGACGCGAATAAACTGCCACCCGCTTTACTTGTAGTGGCACCACGCTTGTGACGAAATATGCTATAACTAGCTAAGTAACAAAATTCAGATTAGAATTTATATTTCTAATACATTTTCTAAGCAGAATTGTAGAAAGAAGAATACATAAGAACTAAGTAAATAATACAAAACGTTGATAAATGGTGAAAGAGTCTTTAAAAGTATTAAATTCACGAATACGTCTAATTTAATTGTTTTTATTCTCACCTGGTTTGTCCCTGGTTGAACAGAAAGTTTGGTCATCCTCGGTGAATTTTAGCAGGTAAAATATCAAAGGCGGATGTCATGACGGCTATGAGAGGTGAAGGACGCCGATGACTCATTGTTTTGTTTCGAAGGGGAAATGTCAAGAATCCATCGACTTTAGTCGTAGTTTATTCCTGGCTTTAGACAGGAATAGAATAAAAATAGTGAATGCTGCATGACACGTGCCATTATATGATGTGCTTATACGTTATAAACGAAACTTGTTTGAATTTATTGGTTTCAAAACGTTTTTCAATGTTATTTCTCGTCTAATGTTTGTTCGCGTTTGTCCCGTTCGCGTTGTTCTTCAGATCCTGGGTTTTATTTAAGTGATCAAAGACCTGAAATGATTTAATACATCTTAAAACCTGTTTAATGGAACACCCAAACATTTGATATCTTTTGACATCAAAGCGAAATCACTCTTTACTCATATACTTTGGGGGTTTTATTTTTAGTAGGAGAGAAGTTACAGCCGCTGAGGTCGTACGACGACTATAAAGTTCGCAAGGTTGATAGCTGTACTCGCATTATGGTTACCTTGACCCCGACAGTCCGTGGTGTCAAGGCTCGGCCTATCCTAGTGGGGTTTTCACGATTCCATTACACAAAAGGTGGCCCTTGAAGCGTCGTCGCCGAATAGCCAATTGTCTCGCAACGGGGGCCGGCTAAATTAGCTTTTGCTGTCTCCACAATATTAAGGGCAATGAAGCCATTCAGTTTTATTTCGTTACTAGGAGCATTGACATTTCATTTGTTATGTGAAAGTCGACGTATACTTAATTAGTGTATTGTACACGTGGATCAACCCTTTTTCAAATATCTTACTACAAACATTATTAGTTCAAGTTATTATACTAATTGCTACTATTTTGTATAGTTAAGTATGTTTCCTTCTTGTTAAAATTAAAAATAAACAACCTACGTTTTGTCTTAGTCAGATTCGATTGTTTGGTTCCTGACACGCAAGTCGAGTTTTCTTGCACGATTGTTATTCCATTAACCTCTGGTTATAGAAGGCGCGGACGTCTGTGAACCTCTTAGCACGAATACAGCAGCAGGAATAAGTACAATAGTAAATAACTTAACTTAAATGTTAGTGGGTTAATTATAAACATAAGAACGTAATGTTGGTTAGAGACTGGACTGAAATCACTTTTTATCGTTAGAATTTTTGTTTCAAATATTTGTAAATAAAAGAGAAGTGGCCAAAACATTTTCACCTGAAAGCAAAAGAGACTGTTTGTGTTTAATTTCAGTTGTTTATTCAAAATGTATATAAATGAAAATTAGTTATTATTGTTTGAATTTCACAAAGCGCTCTATAAGTTAAGGTCTGGCGTTGAATTCTATTTTGGCGTTGAGTACTGCATTGCGGGCCGGGCGCCGGAGAAGGTAGGGGGCGCGGCCTCTAACTTGGAAGGTCAAGTTCCGAAAGTTTGCAGTCCGTCGTATTGTAATTTGCGCCCAGCACGCCCGGCAAATTATCGCTCTCATTCGATAAATACAACAAATGCCGAAGTGTTGGGAAAATGTTTAAACTTGTTTTTTAAACTTTAGCAAAGTTTTGCATTGATTCTTAATTTTAAGTTCAACTTGTTGTCAAACAGTTAGTCAAACTGTAACTCTTGGCGGTACGTAACTTAATAGTCGACCCGTTGACGACTACAAGCGGTTCCCTAAGATTAATGGAGTTTCTAATTTGAAGCGATTCAAATGGAAGCGTTAATTAATGTACACTGTCAAAGGAAATTTATTTAACAAGGATTTCTCTACTATTGCTCTGTTATATATGAACTACAATTAGATGATTTCATAATAATGCTAAATTACCTCTTTATTCATGTTCCCAGTATGTTTAAAAAGTTTGATAACTTCCCATATAGAATGGATCATGTAGCGTGCCCTGATCAGTTAACTGTTGTAAGTGTAACAACAGTATAAAGTGTAAGCCGGCGCCGGGTAATCCTCGAATTATCCACAAATACAGACTGGACTTGAGTAAATGAATGCTAACGACCCGGCTCCCGCCTGGCGAGCTCGACTCAGGTCTAGACGGCGACCGAGCGGCCGCAAACAAAGTCGCATTTAAAGCTCTTATTACAAGTCTGTTTATTCTTAAATATATAAAATGTCTGTTCTTGAATGTATAAATTTGTTTAGTTTTTGTCGATAAAATTAATTATTTTTTATAATATTGCAAGTAAATCGGAGTTAACGAAAGGCACATCTATTCAACGTCATGTTTATCATATTCTTAAGTATGTTATCTTCCTCTTTATTTTCAATTATCAGAGATTGTGATGACGTATGCGGTTGCGTTGCGTTAATCGTAATTTGTGCATGTAATCTTTTAAACACACGACGTAATTGATACGTTGTTATTTATTTATTTCTTACTTTCTTTCTCTAAAAAAATTAAAATAAAAGAGAACACATTTATGTATATTTATGTATAACTAATGTATGTTAATTTATAAAAGATGTTCAATACTCTAATACAATTTTTATTCACGACAAAATCCAGTATGCAGAAAAAACAACGTCGTTGAAACACATTGGTCGTAAAACGGTACATTTTATGTTTATTACTGCTTTCTTCTCCACCAGTAAACGGGACTAAACGGGTTCTAAGTGATATCAGGATATCATATTCCGCTTGTGGTCTGATTATTCCTATACAACGGTCTTTAGATTTACAATGTTCTGTGACACGCTCTGATAAATGATCCCCCGTACTAACAGTAACATGCAAAACACTACATGAATAAATCGTTTTTGGTTTCAAATTTTCTAAAATAAATTGTACGTTTTTTAGTCTGACCCTTTAGTCGGTATTTTTAAAAGTAACCCCTATTAATAAGTTAATGCCTAAAATTGTATTTAATCTTTTTAAAGTCGTGGGAGAAAATAGCATGATCACGTTGCGATGTTTGATGCAGTGCATGATTGATGCGCTTTTGAACATTCAGACTGCAACGCCTCGGGGCGTTTAGTGAAATTATCGGATAAACAGCGCTCAGTCATCGGACGTATGCGATCGCCCCCAGGGTGTTCAGAAACGATTCGCTTGCGCCTCAATATTTAAAGGTTCATGTAATCGTAAAATCATTCTGTTATATTGTTATATTAATTCCGATGTTATAGTCATTGAAGATATGAATGACAAAAAAATTTGTTCGCGCATATACATACAAGTTCAATCAAATGTATTCTTTTGTAGTCTCAACCATAAGATCGTATAGTATATCGTGAGAAAATATTTCAGTTCATAAGTGGCCAAGTCAACATATTTTGTTGTATGATGGAGAACATTCAGATTTTATTATATTAGCCTAACTGACACGCGCCTAAGAGACGCGAGAGCCATACATTGTGCCATTTTATGGTTGGCTCGTGGGCGATCATTTTGTTATGGACATAAAAAAGAAAGTGGTCGTTTGCTTATAACCCAATCACACACTCGATGATACTTGATTTTCGATTAAATGCCTGCGGCTTCCGCGAAGCCTTATCCCTGCTCTAATCTGCCCACGGTTCAAGTATTTCACTCCTCTTTAAACCGCTGTAAGAAATATCTGAATTTTACCGGCTTTCCGTTAGATTGTATCCTCACTGGTGCCCTGCCGGCTAATCTCATTAAGGGGCGTAGCGTCGGGGCTTCCTTAATAACTTAAACGCTCCGGTCACTAATTCCGGACCCTGACGACCTGCCGACTAACCGAATTGAATATTTAACTTAACGTTTGCTGCAATAAGGCGTTTGTTTCGTCTTTATATTTTAGATGAAAATGTAACTTTGTGATTAAATATTCTATTAAATCTATTGACGTGCTAGTATTGTTATCATAGTATTAATACAAATAATAAATAAGAGACCACATTGCATACATATGCACTCTATTTGATCAAGCTTGATTACTTTTTGTGTACGTATTTTCTTTCAATCCCAAATTTGCACGCTTTACCATACATGTAACTGAATATATAAACATATACTTGCTTACAAAGGTTTTATTAGCAGTCGGCACATTCGTCGATAAATTTCATTTCAAATAAACTAGCGATGTAATAAACCTTACAAAGAAAGATATCGACAGATACATGTTAAATCGAAACCCGTTACAAAATGACTATGTAATTTAAATTGCCTTTTTTTCAATCTACCGATCTACAATAAGTACCCCGGCGCATGCCTGGAGCGATACAATTATCTATACGTTACATTACATGTCAATGCTCCATGTACAGGGCGCTTTTTACAACCTTTCAAGTTTATTCATTAGCTACAGAGGTCATCGCAGTTATTTCTTTTAATAAACTCCGAATTCCTCTGTACTTGGATTATAATTTATAGCGGAACTATTGCCGCGTTGATGTTATGGTCAATTTACACGTAGCCATTGTTGAGGCTAAGGTTATCGGCTTCCCTGGCCATGTTAAGTGACGTAACCTCGCTCCGGGTCGATATCCTTCCGCGACCTTGTTAATTAAACGTTTAACACGCGACACTTCATTACTGATTATGAAGCAGTTAACAGATTTGATGTGTTCGATGATTTAAACATGTTTGTCCTCGTTTGATTTGTGAACCATGATGAAGTGATATGTCGGCCGATTACAATGTATTAGATCCACGCGCGAAGAGAACCGGATTTGCGCACGTTTGTAATGTTACAAGCCGATGTAATCCCACCTGTTGCTGCTACTAGTTTTTACAGCTACAGTAAGTTCTATGTGTATGTAATACCGCACGACGATTACATCCAGTTCATTATAAGGAATGTTCTAGACGTTTTTAGTTTCGTTTAATGTCTAATAAAATTTTATTATGGATCTTTGCCGGACGTTATGGTAGGTAGGTATTGTCCCCGCCTATTTCGTTTTCATTTACTCATGCTCATTGGGCAGGTGATTGAAAGCCGACGGGCGTTCGGTCGCATGGAAACCAGAGATAAATTCGACGTTATCCGATCGCAGCTGAGTGTCCGTCTGGAAAATTGGAATCGGTCCCGCTCTTTCGTCTTCAAGAGTTTCGTCGTAGTTCGTTAAGTTTGTCGTTCGCTTCGGACGGCGTGTATTCAAAGGCATGATTTATAAACCATATTAGGGAATTTCTTGAAAAATTTCTTGCTAAAATTTTTAGACGCCAAGACTTTTTTCAAGTTATTACATTGAATGGTAAGTATTTATAAAGTTTGGAAATGTAGTCACGGTGCATGTGGTATCTGGGTCGACATGAAAACGTCGTTAATGCTGCGCGGGAGGCAATTAGGCCGAACCAATAAAACTTCGCCATTAGCGGACACGACCCGTGTTTCTCCGCGCTCTATGCACAATGCGACAAGAGTATTTTGCAATCGGGAAAACTTCTGGAACAGTAAAGATTGCACTGTAAATATTTGCTAAATGTAGTTCATGTCATTGGCTAAAAATTTGACTCGATTTTCTGTTAGTACGGTTGATTGATTGGTTATAAATATTTTGTTTTTACAAAAGTCACTTATTTCATTGATTCTGAATGGCGAAAAATTCTGCATTTCCATTTAGCACCTTTGGACATACAAGTAAAAGTGTAGTCCAATGAGATCGTCAGCCTAGTCCGCTATGTAAATTAAATGCATTATTAACTTCGACATTTTTATCATTACATATCCTTCTTCACCTTATATATTTTAGGTACGTAGATTTTTTTTTTATTTTGAATGTATTTGATTTGTATTGTTAGGACAGCGGGGTACGATCTGTCTGCGCAGAGGCGGTGCGCGGCGCCGATGTCAGAGCTAAGTGCCGTCGCACTCGACGTATCGTACAAAGGCCGCTCTCTCCGCTTTGTTCCGCCTCATTGTTTGACTTGACGAAGGCACAGTAAAAAACATCCGACTCGAATGCCGGCGACCTCCTCGCCTGATCTCTTGGATCAAAGAGAACAAGCCTTTTATTGGCCGTTTCCAGCTTTAACTAGACGTATGCGTAAGCGAATTGGTTTAATATGTGACGTGGACGGTATTGCTTGAGAATTTAAAAAAATTATGTCTAGAACTTTATCTCCAGTGAATTGTTTCGTCTTCGTATATGAATATTATGATAATGTGAAAAAAATAGGATCTTTTAAAATAGGAGTAGAAAAAATTGTCGTAATATTCGAGAACTATAATATAGGAAGTCTTATTAAACAGTTCACAAAATGTATGTTTTTTATGTATGGAGTTGAGACTGAAGGGTCGCGTGTAGAGGCGTTTATGAAGCGTCAACTTGCGGAAATGATCCATTGTCCCATCCCACATCGCCGGCTGCGTATGGGGTCCGATATTTGCGCCATCATGTGTGGATCAAGTGTCGCTTTATTAAGTGCGCCGTGCGTAGGTAGTTTTATTACATCCTATTTACTCTCGTTATCCGTGAAATAAAACTTTTTTGACAGAAAATTATCCTGAATAAATATGATACCAAAACTCAAACTTACTTGCCCATTTGAATTACAATCATTTAGTTTGTGAACTTTGCGACAGATGTACTTAAATATCTAATCAGTTTGTGTGTTCCGTCGCCCATTAAATTAATATGTTTACATCTATCCCGTACATTGTGTAACAGTGGCACTTGCATTCATTCAGTAATAATAATCAATCGTTTCCCACTTCCGCCTCACGTAAACAGAACCAAACCCCGTGAGACAATGTTGGCGTTTGCTTACACGTTTGAGACGGTGTTTATAAACAACAGTTCCTTCCATATATACAAACATCTGCTTCCTAGAACGAAAGAGTTAGCAATAAAAACCTACTATAGCTACGAAGGCTAGCTCACACCTATTCAATGATTTTTTCATTATTATATTTTAATATCCTTCAAAACTTTTCAAGCTTAATTTGAAAATGAAATGTAAAGCTTACAAAGTTATAAAGAAATAATTAAATCTTCCCTATATCGATGCAGTGTTTTAATGGTAATATTGTAAGGTCCTGTTTAATTTATTAGTCAATAAACTAATCAATTGAAGCTTCCGTTTAAGAAGACTCCAAACCATCTGTAAGTGATCGTGCGACATGTGTAACGAAATTGACCTTTGTATAAGAGAAAGTTGACACCAGTCGGCCAGTAATAATTTCATGAGGTCTGAAATATGTCACTATACAATGTTATGTGTTGTGTGAGGTCGTCGACCGTGCATCGTGTCGTGGCTGACCGGCGTCGCGATCTGATTGCAGCCAATAGACGATTTGCATGCGTCGCCCGCCCGGCTGCGTCTGCGCACCCTGCCTTCACTTAATTACAACTCGCTAAACGGCATGTATGCACTACAAAAGTTTATTCAAATTACACGGTAAATAAAAATAAGTCTTATTCAGAGCTCACAAAAGCTCTTTACAATGTGTTGTTCCTTTATATTGTATACTTTGCGTATAATTTATACATAATGAAAAATATGTATGAATTGAGTTCGAGTTGAGATCTTCAAAGGATTTCTTCACAAATTTGAACGACAGTGATTAAATTCCTGAAACGTGTCTCTTTAAAAAAAGGTTAAAAACAATTTATATACCACTCATTTCGAAAATAACATGTTAGCAATATCGCTCGACAAAGTTTAGGGTTTCAGGAAAAAATTTATATGGATTCAATGAATCACATTATTCTATCCGGTTACTGGTCAGTAAAAACCGTTTGTGTGGGTATTTTTTTGTATCGCAATACATAGTAATAATATTGTATGACTGAATGTTTTATACGTTAATGATAGTTTCTTATGAGGGCTGAGCAGTGAGGTAGACAAGCATACAGTGCAGTATTGTTATCAATTAATTATTGTATGCGAATTGACGATAGCTTAATGGTCAAAGGTTTCCGATCACGTAGTCAAAGTTTCGATTACCGCCTAGCACAAGCTCAGAGCTTAGTTGATGTGGTAAAAGAAATATTAATAAATTAACGAAAACCTGCTAATGTTTGATATAAGAAAATTGTAAACCATTCTATTCTGTCTCGGAGTTGTCTGAACAACTGTGGAAGATGTTGAGAAAGGCCTATGTCCAGCAGTGGGTACACAAGGGCTGTCGGATCAAGCAATAATATTAGTCCACTATCTCCTACTCTACCTTTGAGTTCTACCCGCATGTGAAACTAGCGTTGTGTAGTTAGTCGTTGACATTAGACACTACAGATTGTCTATGCATACGATATTGTGCCTCGGTGTTTCATAGAATAGTAATACTACATTAGATAGACACTTCATCGAGGCGTTGGTTGTTGGTCCACAGAACAATTAATTTCAGTCGAAGCTTCGCACACATCGAAGACAAATTGAAGTGATCGCTCGATTCATGGAATTGAATTTCCGACGAACGTAAGCGTGTATTTCCTATATGGAGAATAATATGTGTTAGGGAAACTTACGATGTTTGGACTATCGGAGTGTTGACTTAAATTACAGGAAAGTAATGGTTTGGGACGGCCAGACACAATTTGTAACTGGTTATAGTGGGACCAACGTCATACTGGATAAAAATGTACATTTTGTAGATTATTAACTTTAAATTAAAATAAAAAATTGAATTTAAAAATAAACAGATATAAGTTTCTTTTTGTCTAGTAGAATTATACAAATTTAATTTCGCGTGTTTACTTAATAAATTCAAACACTTAAATGGTATGTATTCCTTATGTTAGAAGGTATCGTCCACAATGTCCTGAAAATTATTTTAAACATTTTGTGCTCAAACAAGTTTACAACATTTGCCTCAATAAATGAAAGATAACTTTTTACTTAGCCAGAAATATTTTCTTATTTGCAATGAAAAGTGCTACGAAGTTTTACGTCGTCGTTGTTTCACAACTCTTTGCCTTCACAAAATCCTTTGAGAATTTGTCTCTTCTAAGCGAGGACCTGACAGCTGCATTTCTAGTATCTATTTCGTTTAAACTATTGACTATTAAATATAACTCAATTTCACTAAATCGATAATTAAACAGGGTCAATTAATTTATGCATGAAATAAAAAAAAATACTCAACAGTCAATAGCTTTGATAAATTAAAACTTTTTTTTTTAATACTACTTCTTGTATTATTTCCGCTTCGTTTCGCAGCCGCGATAGTAAATCATCTCGTTTAATTTCCTTATGCATTTCCGTATCTGTAGAGACTGAGAGCCAGAATACCACAGCAGGCGGCGCTAGTGTAGCGGAAAATGTCACTGTTAATTTACGGCCGCCGATAGTTTCACCAACGTTCCGGCCGAAAAGCTTTTATCTCTATAGAATAAAGCTGTCGACAGCTTAAGCTCGCTACACACCTTCAGTTTTAACTGAACAGTAAAACTTATGCGTGTAGGTAAAAATAAGAACTGCACAGTTTCATTGGAGTTTAAATTTTCTAGACTAGACAATTAAATTTTAATTGTGAAGATGGTCGTTAAGTTAAAACTGAATGTGTATAGGAGGCTTTACAGCGAGATGCAACTTATTGCGCCCGAAACTTTAATTTTTAAATTAATGTAAATTGAGTTCACTTAATTGTACGATTGAATTAAGTTTAATATTTAACAAAGTTTATTATTAATATCATCAACTACAAACGTAGTCTTCATGAGGTTACGAAATTATTTATGCATAACAAGCTATACCCTTGTCTTGACCACTAAGGTTAACTCCCTCATGACCTGTGACTGTCCCACCCGACTGTCGCCATTTAAATAATCTCACAAGCAAAAAAGGGTCTAGACTTTAATTGTCTTTGAGCCTGTCTACTTTATTGAGGTCATCCAGTCACGAGAGCTTTTATAGCTTTTGAATTATTACATAAAATGTCATGTTATGTAATAAGAATTCAGTTTTCCGGGCGACTTGCCAAAGTTTTTTTTATTATGTATGACACTTATATGTAATATTAAAGCGGCAATATAAACATAATAATGATTGTGGTTTTCAATCGTCCACTTAAAGCGTATGTAATATAAGGTCATAATGATGTCATTTGAAGATTTTCCATGTGACGAAACGTTTCTATATATGTGTATTATGTAATAATATAAATAATAGATATACAAGTTGTCGGATCATGTAATGTATTAGTGTAACAGTGTCACTGACGACATATATCTACGACAATATGTAACCAATGTTCTCGAAGATATTAAAAAAAATGAGAGCATGATAATGTGTTTCTGTACTTACGCAGTGGAAACCCACGGCCCGATACTCTGGATTAGACCATTATTGATTTGGCTAATTGAACATTAATCAACCCGTTCACAAAATTGTTGGATGGAAAATTTAACGCTCAGCTTAACCGATTAGTTAATTTAAGCCTATTTTGGCCGCCTAATTAGTCCGATGAGATACACGCTTGTATGCTCGGCTCTGCGGATATTTTAAAATATAAATCTTTTTTTATAGCTTTCACGTCAACCAATAAAATATTTACTTTTAACCGTAAATAACATGTTTTAAACCTTATTTATAAGTGTGTTTTAAGAAGTTAGTTTTTTGGAATCAGTTTTTAATAGATTTTAAAGTCGTCTCAATTAAAACCAGTTAATTCTTTTTTGATTTATTTGCTTGTTTCAGATAAGTAATTTTTTTAAATAAAGGAAAATTGTCTTGAGTGTTCTAAGCTTAACTACGTTTTCGGCTTGCGTATTCAAATAGCAAGATTAACTTGAGTACTAGAAATATATTCGCCTGTTTTAACTGGGTAAGAAATGTTATACGTATATGTTAAGGACGCTGCGGTATAGAGACGCAAAGGACTCTACGATCTCTTGTCATAAGTGCCTTTGCCGTCTCGTATTTTAAAATGCTACATATTACGTTCGTATTTTTTTATTTATAATTCTAACCTAGTTGCTATGCTAAATTTTAACTATCATTGTACCTTTCTACTTAGCAATCCATCATTGTTACATAAAATTATCAATTAACATTAATTATCCGTTTATCGTATTGATATCAAGTACTTTTGCTTTGTCGGGGAAGAACCAAGGCAAGGAATATATGTGGACTTTTTGTTTTTAACTGACAAAGGAAGGAGGTTATCAATTCGTCTGTATATTTTTATTGACGACTTCCAATAATTTTTATGTCCAGAATTATTGGTAACAAACTTATAAACTGCAAGCGCACAGTTAGGAACAGCTTGTAATTACTGTGAATCTTTGACATATACATGTCTTTTTAATTAGTTCTAGTTATGGAAAACCGATCAATTTGTTATTAAGGCCAAATTGATATCTGATCATATCACGCGAGTACGCCCGATTGAATTATTCCTTTATTATTCTCTGTGCTGGATGTTTGTCCCAGTTTTATTTAATCGAATCGTTTGTTTAATTAACTTTCAATCTGAATGTGTTATTGAATTAAAACTGGGTAGACATCGTCCATTGTCTAAAGTCCTAGCCTTAATGAAATTTTGTACAAAACATTTAAAGACATCATATGTAACAGTTTCGTTGTTGTTAGCAATGGTAGTAAAGAAAGGTGAATGAACTTCTCTGCCAATAATTTTTAATTGTCACAATTTACGTTGTACAAAACAATCTAAAAAAAAACTTTACTCATTGCACATATTTGTACTGTTTACAAAACAGTGGCATTATCTGACGAATGATTCAGAGGGTATTGAATGTTATTGTTGAGTGACGTTTCAATGACCGACAATCACGTGATGTCGTGGTTTCTCAGTGCCAAGACAGCTGTAAAAAAACTTCATCTTTTTTACATCTGAATTATATAATGAACAGAAATTAAATGTACAAAAACGTTTATGTTAATTTTCTATTTATTGTTTACATTCAATAAGAATAATCCAGGAAATGTAATTGTGTAAATGAATGCAATATAACATTCTCATACTATTAGTCATTATTATATAGTAAAAGTAAATACGCCCATATGTACACTACATTTTTTCACGGTGAATTATTCATATGTAATTATTATTTCATTAACATAAACATAACAAGGCATCGTAAATAATATTTATAGGTAGTTAACGTTTAAGGTTTATTAACGCGACTATCTTTTAATCAAGTCGTATTCTTGACCATGTTGGGGAAGGGCTTTCGCTTAATAATGATCCACGTTTATGAATTTTTCTCGTCTCTCAAGTATGTTTGTCGAATGTCTATAAAGCAATTGTTATCAGAATGATGCGTTTTGTCATCGATGAGCAATCCGGCGTATTGTCGGCTATCTGTTGCGGGGATTGACACGGTTTGCACATCGAGTGTTGTTGCGAAACTGCTTGCTCGCTTAACCTGGATATTGCAACGTTGTCTATTCCACTGGCTCAGCCAAAGCTTAGCCTTTGTTTGCTTTTATTGCAACGCTTCTATACAGTTCCTGGTACGAATATAACGTCTTAGTGGTGTCGATTTGTATTGCTTTTTTAAACTGACGTCTTAATATATTGAATTGAAAAATTGCACCAGGCTAAAAGATTTACAGCCACACTTCGAATATTTATAATTCCTTAAGCAATCTCTTAGTGTAGGTTTCTCCACCTTTTAACGACTCTCTTTTGTAGATAGAAATGATTCGTTCAAATGGTAAATCATAACCAACAACAGCAGTTGGTGAGCACATCCGTATTCGATGTTCGTGTGGTATGTGACCGCAAGCGGAATCCCCGCTGTTATCGTCCCCGCCCCGTCACCCTTGCGGTCGCATATCAACGATCATTATGGACCCATGCACTTTGCTCATTACCACACGGTTAGATTACGACGAATTTATACAGAAAATTTTACTATCATATTCTATAATTTCCAGTATACCTACCGGATATGAGATGTCATTATCGTGCTTGTCGTCCTTAATATAAAAGCTATATTTGCATTTGAAGCGTAGCTTTTGTTAATTAACTCTAAGATAAAGAATTTATCCTTGTCTGTTCAGTTCTTGACAAATAATAGTCGACATTGGAAGAAAACCAGTTTCCCTACCTACACAATGAATGACAGCATGATCGATGGATTTCCACAATGACCGCTACACTAAACTGATTAAACTCGAGCGAAATATATCAGAACCTTGCGCTTACAGTGTTTCGCCAACACTGTCACGTCTAATTGATCGCTCTGTTTATTTAACAGATTTCCATAGAACTAGTCTGAAATAACACGTGTGTAGCATTCTACTAGTAGACCCTTTTACAGTACGGCTGTTAATTTTCGGTATTGATGATGCTAAGATGAAATTTCAAATTGCAATTCATGTGCTTGGGGATGTACCACGATCTTACTTTAACATTAGCGAGTGTCAAATATCAGTCTTAGAAAAATATTTAGGAAGTCTATAATTCGTAGATTTTCTTTAACAAAACCAAGGCTAATTTAAATAGTACTTATTTTTGATTCTTTTAGTTCTGACGATAGTTTTCATTTTGACATTTCAGATCTATTTTCATGTAACTAATTAAATATAAGTTTGGAATTCTCTTTGTACTCTAAGGTAACCTTGAACGAGTCAACAATAGTGAAGCTTAACATATGGTGAGCTGACTAATATTATTTACCGTATTCGGCCATTAGTCCGAGGTCTACGACTTTTGCTAAGTGCGCATTGTTCGTAGCTCAATACCTACGTAAGCTTTGTATTGAAATAAATACATCTTGGTGACTAAATCAAGTACTACTGACTTTCTCTAAAATGTTTCGGGAAGTAATACGATTCTAATGAGATAGACCTTACACTTTATAAGCTTCTAGCCGTTTATGCTAACTCATGTTAAGCTTTAATTATAATATTGACGAGTGTAAAACGATTGCGTAAGTTGTTTTATTCATCAGGTTAGTTACGTCACGCGAGTGCAAGCCTGTCCCTGTGATGCTGGTGCGTGGGCCGCGCACAATGCCACCTTTCTATTCCGTGCTGTATGTATAGCAAGATTCAAATTCTATGACAGTTCGTTGTTAACTTCAAGGACATATTCTCGCTAATGATTGACGGGTAAAAGAATGCGCATTGAAGGTGAAGGAAAGCGCTCACGGTAGTGCCCTTGTATACCGACCTGCGGGACTTAAAATAATGTTGTTCCCAGCGTTCGAAGTTGCGAGCAGTTGTAAAGTATGTATGATAATGTACTCACCGGCTTTGTTTGTGGTGAATCACCCGCATGCACGCTTGTATCTCTGCCTCATCGTCAGGGTTGAATGCCAATAAAACTCGTTTTTATCGTTATCGCGTCGATACTGCCGTCGAGTGCCCTATTGATTTATTTATTGTCTATCTGGTACTAGACCAACAAAAGTATGACACACTTAGAACTATGTATTGTAATTTTTACTAAATAAAAAAAAATGACGGAAAATGACTACATAAAAACTTGTAATGACTATTTATATTTTTTTTTACAGTAAAATTTCTATAGACGTTAAAATATAATGTTGTGACATTTATTGGGTAATCAATATGGCATATCTAAAAATTACTCTGCCTCTAAACCGTCGCCGCTCGCAGTGTGCATTTTAAAGCCAATCTAAAATAAGCCAGGCATGTGAACGAATTAATTTTCCGAGCTATGAGGCAAGCGGCTGTCGTGTCGTCGTGACCTATAAACTTGTAGCACTTTCGAAAAATAACTATGAAACAAAAATAAGAAAGCAGCTATCTTCAACGTTTCGACAACGGTCAGATATATGTCCAATAGCTTTAAATAAGACCAATACAATCTTGAAAATGTTAAACTACCGTCACTTAGTGAAACAAAAGTTTTCAAAATTCCATTTAAATGATGTAAGCATTCCTAAGAGCAATATATCAGTCAGGAGACAATCTATATGCCCCGATCTATTTTAGACCCGGATGCATTCGGGTTAATGTAATGATTAGTGGACCCAACGTCTCAGCATTCAATCTCGCGTTATTTTATCATAGATATCTTTAGAAATATTTAATCCAACACGTCGGATGTCTATCTCAATCTCTGAGAATAGGAAGAACATCTAATCTTTTGTATATCGTCTCTTTTCAAAAAAACATATCTTAAAAGACGATTCGGTTTTGTTCGCTCGTTGAGGGCACTGCCGTGTCGGCATATTTTTGTTGCTAATTATATTTATTAATTTATAAATGTCCTTGTAAATGGTAGGAGATATTATTCTCAATTTATATTTATTTCTTTAATTCTGGTATATTTCGTAAATCATCATCATCATCATCAGTCCTTGTCTGCCAACTATTGGACATAGGCCTTTCTCAATGCCTTCCACAGTATGCGGTTCTCCGCTTTCCGCGTTCAACGACTTCCTGCCGTCCGCACCAAGTCGTCGGTCCATCCGGAGGGAGGACGCTCCACACTCCTGGTACCCAAACGTGGCCTCCACTCCAGCAATTTCCTATCCCACCTGGTGTCGTTGGCTCTACAGATTTTGAGAACTATGTCGTGCATATCGACAGTAAATATTGATAAAGATGTTTTATTATTATTGGCAGCTTAATCGGAAACAATAATATGTTTAGTTACAATTGAGTTATTTGATAATATAAGATATATATAATTTAAGAATTTTATTCTATTTTTATGAAACTCATACATATTAACGATTTGCAATAGATTCCATAGATACGCGTTTTATTATTTATTAATTATTCCGCATACCAAGTAACAAGTCTAAGCGTGTTTCAATAACATCAAGTTTATACAGTACTGATCAAGGAGGCTGATGACGGCCACTAGCCGGCCTCTAATGACGTGCCGCCGATAACGAACACATGTCGTCTAATTGCGCCAGCCCGTCAGACCTAATGACCAAATACGAGCCGTGTCGCGCTTGAGTCCTTGCCAACTTTGGATATAACAATGAAAGCAATTTTCCGCTTTACTTGTCCGTGCCGTGTGCAGTTTTTGCTCGTCGGCGCGTGCCCGCAGCGCGCCTGGCCTAGGGAAATCCTAACCATTGTGTGCGCCGACAATGCCTGGTGATAATTCAAGGACGGACCAACCTTTGTATTATGTTGTTCCAGTTGAGCTGTCCCCAATGTTTGCTTATGCAGGATCTAATTAGACTTAGGCTGTTGATATTATGACCAAGTAGAGGTACAAAAATCTTATCTTACCGTGAATCTACAAAAGTATTTGTACTATCTATTAGATACAGCAACCTTGTAATGTCATGTTGTCGTGTGAAGATTGATGAACCTACGTTGAGAAAACTATGTTGAACGTTTGTTTTTGATATGGTGGCCATAATCATTATGACAGCTTCGTGACTTTTAGCAGTAAATTGTTATTGACTACGTGTTAATATAATTAATAAGATGTAAATCATCTTGTATATTGTTGGAAGTAATAGGATGGTCAAAGGTTCATAAGATACTACTGTCTCAGAACATAGTCACGTTTTCCCGCTTTCACGTGACTTGATATAACATGAACTTTTTCGACCTTTGTGGTGAAAATAATTATTTGTAGATCGTGATTGATTGACATAAATTCACACTTGAAGTTTTTTTTGTTACACTTGTAAACAAAGGTTGACGTCGTTGAAACTGTAAAAAAAAAAAAAGTTCTTTACAATTTATTTCTAAACTTTGAATGAGAGAGTTGTTAAATAAAATTCTTATCAAAGTTGTATAAAATTATTGAGTTAAGTAATGACAAAGTTAAACTTTTAAAGGAAACCAACTTCGAGTTGTTTTCAAACACAAACTCGCAGGCAACTTTTCAGCAAACTCTAATGACAAAGTTTCTGTTGTTTCAAACTTTAAACTGACACTTTGGTTGAAGAATTTAAAATATATATATAGGTGTAGTATTTCTCGCTAAATTTCCGCGTACGTAATAAATAGTAACATTTTTATTTTTACGTTGCTGTGTCGATATTAAACGAATATTCTGTCTACAAACAACTGAACAACGATTTAAAACTGTTTCCTTTCCTGAGTTCTGATACGAAAGTTTTACGTTTCACATTGTACGGCTGAGGTAGTTCGTTCACAATTATTTTTTTTTATTATTTTGCAGTGTTTGAACAGTTATCGCTTGACGTGATTACTTTAAAAGGTAGTTTGAACATGCAAAGCTTAAAAGGTCCTAAATAAAACTTGTTCAGTGATTTTGGTGGGTAATAAAATCATGAAAAATCATTAGGTTTCTCAATGTTGTTAAAGTTGATCTAACGTGACGTGACTCCGTGTCCAGTTAATGCGACGTGATGCTGTCACAGCCTGATTGTTGCAGATAGTTGCATAAGTGATCTTAAACCAATCTAATCTAGTTACAACTGACCTAACTTGATGTATAACGTTACCACTATAGAACTACATAGCGCATCTTTTTAAATAAATTTAGAGTGCAGCTATAAATAATGTGGTCGATTGAAACATATATCATATACGTTGAGTAAATATTTTACTAATAAATAATGTTGTAAAATAGTTCTGCGGGTATATAAAACAAAACTGTATGATGTAAAAGCTTTTGGGATTAGAATGCTTATGTTTTTTATCATGTAATGATGCCCGTACGGATGTAGGAATTTATTACCTTCAGAGTTTCTTGTTAAAGTGTAATTTCTCTTAGCAAGGTCATAGTAACGTTATCATAAAGATTTTGTTATTTTTGTTACAGGTGAGTGATACGGACAAATGCAGTCGGAGAGCACTTCAAGGTTTGTGACGCAATACATTCCTCGCGCCGCGGCCACTTGAACAAATTTCGTCTGTTTGCATTGTACTACACCTGACATCGCGTCTCACTAACGCTGATAAAATTATTTCGAGCCTCTTGACTTAATTATCTACGCAGTAGGTGTGACATTAATTTATTCTGCCATTCATGTTTTTAGTAAGGTTATATGATAACATTGAAAATTTGCATATACATACGCGATTATTTAGAGATACAATTTTTGTTTAAGTAATATAGAAATGTAATTTTATAATTTCGTATGATATTCGAAATGGGGGAGAAGATATCTACTTCCTTGTTATTAAAATATAAGCTTCATAGTATCGCTTTATTATTACAGTAGTCGACCTCTTTGAGATTAAATTCCTCACGATCCTTATCAAAGATTCGTTATCGGTGCGCGGTACAGTTTTATATCATACTTATATTTTTAACTCTAACCGTGCAGGAGGGACCGTTTGTGTTAGTTTTATCGAGAAGGTCACAACTTGAATTTTTGAAATCTCTACATCGTTTCATTTCTATAGTACAATGAAGATAGCAGCCGCAACCATTGAAATGGAATTCTTTTAAATTGCACATTCATAGCGGGACTCGATTATCTAATTAAATTTGTCAATAAAAATGAAGATGGTATTCTTACTTACTAAGCTTGCGTAACGGAGTAGGCCTTGGCCTCGGACACGAGAGATCGAGACGGCTTTTTTTATTCGAAACTTATCTAATAACGATTATAGTAACTTTCTTCCTCTATCCACAAGTAACTTGTGGAAGTAAGATTAACGATCAGACTGAGAACTTGTGAGGTAACATTAATAAATCATGACTCTGCGGTTGTATCAAGTTCAGTTACTCTTTTGTCTTAGAACTTATATCAAATCAACAGTTCTATTAATGTTATTATTTTTTATACTTGTTCTCACATCTATACGAATGAAATAAAGATCTCAATTGTTCCAACTAGAAAAACATTACAACAGAGTTTTAAATTTAATGCTTTTAAAGGTTACAGAGCTTTTCTGTAAATACTCTTGGGTGATTGCCGGCTGGTTTCGTCGTGTCCGGCTGACTGCGGCTGAAGGCTCTAGGATGCGGCGGTCGTTGGTAAATTGTTTACGGTCCTTTACCGTCGCCGAAGAGGCACTCGTTGTAGACGGCGACGTGTACTTTGCGATACTTTCTTTGCGTTCATATTCATTGAGCAATGTTCACTCTCCTCAATGATTGTGAAATCTATTGAAAATAAGTGTTTATTTTGGGTAATTTTTATGTTTTTTTGAACGTCATGTTTTTGAAGTGAAGACAAAAACATTATGACGAAAGTGTAATGTTGTCTCACCAGTTTTCACTGTTTTATATTTTAAGAATCATTTTAAACAGTGTAAAATATTTATGTTGACAGTTTTATGTATTGGACCACGTGTGAACAGTAAAAGTAACGATTACGTTGTTTTAAATTGTTGTCTAGTAAATTTTCGCTGCTGTCGACAGAATAAAAGAAAATTCACATCTGTATTGTATCCGCCGTGTGCGGGCGCCGGAGATGGAACCTCACAAACGTATTAAGTACCAACTCGACGGGAAATTTAATGATAAATAACGTCTTTTTGTCATTTATTTTTTGTTTGATGTTTTTCTTCGTAAATGAACATTTGTTTTTGACAAATTTATGAAATAGACTTAGTTACTATTTTCGTTAACAAAATCTTAAGTAATGCAAAGGTAAATACAATTTAAAGATCGTTAATTGACGAAGAGAATTCAATATAAACATGTATTTATAAAGGTGCAGATTACGTATTTATCACTGACTTATTAATTGAGTAAAAAAAAACTTTTTGTCAAAAGACGTAAGCAATACTAAACTCGCAACAATGCTGTAAAGAAAACCGCGTTTAGTGTATAATTCGCTAATGGATCCATTAAATTCTCTCATACAATTTTTCCTCGTGAATTTCTTTTCATTGTTAAAAAAAAGTCACAATATAACAGGTGATCTTAACAACGTTCCCTTTTCCCTCTTTACTTTATTGAGCTCGTGCTGATTTTGATATCTTCTATAATACTTTGTAAGGGAAGCGCCCGCAGCGATATTGTCTCGTGGGGCGGGCGAAGGCTCGACAAAATCCGTTAAGGATTACCCTCGTTATTCCTGTAATATCATTTTATATTATATTTTTATTGCTCACGTTTTATAGTGAATACTAAAGAGGGTTTTATTGTTGATGATTGCATCTTACTGAACGTATGCATTACGTGAAGCCCATATTCCTCAGTTAAGACCAATAATATCGCTATTGTAGCTTCCTACTTAAACCCCTTTTCCACTAAGCGACAAGCTATTTCTATCCCAGTCGAGGACGTGCAGCACAAATTGGATGTAGAAACAGTCGCTTACTCAAAATACTCAAATTTATCAACATGTTTTTTTTTTATTCTTGAGACTTAATTAAAATATAAACCTGATTTCACCGACGCCGTCGTCCTTTTATCAAGTTTGCGTCACGGTCGTGTCAACTTAATTTTATTGCGCGCTCACAATTTGCATTTTACACCTGGCTTTTGCTTTTATTTGCTGTCAATTCATCTTAACTGCGAACGTATTCTCGATGCGGCGCAACGAGAGCGGACCGTCAATTACCGCACATTGTTCGGGATTACGGACGTTATAAAACTTTTATTCGTTCACTTACTATGTGAACCGAGTAGATGACGTCATCACAAAATGTTTCATGTGTTTTTAAAAAGTTTTCTACAAACGTTGGTGTAACGATAAATGATAGATTAGCCGAACTGAATTATATTGTTTTTGGCACATATCTAAGTTCGATATTATGTAAGGCGATTCCTTTGTGAAAAATTAGAGTTTAAACGGCTGAACAGATTGTAACGAGTGAGGCGTCATTCGATTTTTATACTTTAGTCAGTCCGGTTTATTTTTTCAAGTAGCAAATCGAATATTCATTAACATAACCATTTGTTTGTACTCTAGGCTGTTTTGTCTAACGTATAATGTTACTAGTGTTTGATAAAACGTGATTTCGAGTATTCCTCAATCTTGTCAGTTTGTATTGAACCATTTAACAAGACGTCAGCTCCATTTAGCGCCAGCAATACTGTTACTGAAAGTTACTCGTTTGTATGAGTATAAATGCAGTGCGCGACGTTTGGCCCGTTATGTCGCGCTCACACGCCATGTCGCGGAACTGGCAACGGGATACACTGTAGCGATGTGCAAATAAAATAGCTTGCGACCACGCTAGTGTGGCACTGCATTAAAATATTTAAAAATTATTATCATGTTTAATTCACGCATTATTAATACTACGCAACGCGACATATGTACATATGAGCTCACGATATTATGAATATTGTTCGTATAGTAAAACGAATGCAAAGAACTAAGACAATTTTAACGGTATTCGACCGCAATGTTCGCCCCGAGGCCTCAAGTCTCAAGAGATACGTTGTTAAAAACGAACAATAGATCGAGTAATTGATTTCCAGCGAGGCTTCGCTCGTGGGATTTTGGTATATGGGTCACATCGCTACACTCACGAATTTTAACTATCTCTTTATTGGATAAGCATCCGATAGACGGGAATTGAGAATATAATTAAGTCTAAATTTTAAAGGATCATTAAAATAGAAGACTATTGTTTTGTAGAATTTTCATAATTGAGTTGGTTCGTGCCACGGCCCTGACCTAAAGGTTTAATTACGAATGTTAACGAATTTTACTTTTCTTGATTACGACCATTTCCAGTATCGTATTTCCTCATGGTTCGAGGACAAGAGGGCAGAGATTAATGATGGTAATTTACCGTGGATCCCGCTTACGCAGGCTTAGCATTGGATTTGTTTCCGTTCCCTATAAGGTTTAATGTATTAGAGGCAGTTCGAATTATCCACCAGAACGGCAGTCGGAATCTCCGCTGCAATTTGTCTTCGGCAATGATGTGCCTTTATGGTACTGAAGTTGCTGTACACATTTATGTACTTACAACAAAAGACGTACAAACATCTATCTGGTCTCTTACCGCACGCTACCATTTGCGTTTCCTGTATAGAGATATGATATTATCTCTGTCTTACTAGAGTGAGACAACTATATTTTTGTGTACGTATTGTGGTCATGGAAACCTACGGTTATTCAAGATGTTCAGTAGGAAATGATCTTGATTATCATATTTTTAACTAGGTCGAAAAATGCTTAGTCTTTCCCTTGTTTTTTAATGAATGACATGCTAATGTAACCTGATTTTGAATCTCTCATCTCGCTCTACTTAATCTAATGAACATCTTGTTCGCTGGAAAGGTGAACCTTTACGATAAACACTTCTTAGCATAGCAACAGTAATGTTTTATAAATGAAAGGATAAACTACAAATTCGATTGCTTATTTTATTAAGTGTAATTGTTAAACTATTAAAACTTTCGTGAGACATTTCACTATATAACTTATAAAACGGCTTAACTCACGTGCAACTCGG
>JAODUI010000001.1:2114211-2128884 GCA_027563995.1 Papilio gigon | reverse complement strand
TTTCCCCAATTTCTGTACTTACTCCAAAGTAACTGCGGTAAAATTTACTAAAGAGAAGTTTTAAATTTTAAGCGAATTCTCGAAAAATCTAATTTGTCCGCCCTCAACTTAATTGTCACTTCGCGGCGCGTTGAGAGAAGGGCTTGCGAAATTTTATTTAGGCGAGGAACTGGATCTACTTAACTCCAGCGTACCAAGTAACGAGGTCTTTTAAAGTTGCTTCGAGAATTTAGGCACCTTTAGAGTACTGGCAAATTTGTTTATGTTAATTTTAACGACACGGGAACCCTTCACCTTAAATTAAAAATGAACGAACAATGGTACGTCTTTTATTAATTCAGTGTTCAACGAGGCTCACAAGTATTAAATAGTAGTATTTATTAATTTTATTAATTTTGATTTATCCATACATGTAAGGGACAGGACATAGAACTTTCAAACGAGGCTAAAAATACAATAAAGAAAATAAAAAACTAAAGCATAGTCCTATAGGATAGACAACTGTGTTAGTCGATTTCCAATAATCCGTTTGCCTGTCCCTATGGCCAGTTAAAACCCGAAACACGTGGATATCCTCGCTGCTTTCAATCAACTTGTGCCGATGGAATTTGTATCGGATTTCTCTCGGATAGTTTGTATGTTACGTGTCACGTAGGCAGCGACCGAGCGCACTGGATCATTATTGTCCCGTGTGTCGATGGCCTAATTAAATAATATATTGTGCAAACAAACCAATGATGTAGTGTGAAAAAGTGTAACGTAAATATCATGGTGGAAAGGGTCATTTTAAGTAATGACTGGGAATTTAGTTTTGTTTCATTCGTAATCTTTGGTGGTTATTAAAACTAAAACCGTGTTTCATTTTTTTTAAATATTCGTTAGTTTTTATACCATAACAGTATCAAACCTAATCATACTTAAGTATAAATTACTAAACGACAATAATGACGCAAAGGGTTAAGTTTTATCGTTAAGAGAACGTGTTATTTGTGTAAACATGTTTAAACAACGATTATTATTCATGTCGTTAGAGCGATAAGCGATGTCTTACGTCTGCAGACGCCCCGGGGGTCTGCGGGAAAGGATCAGTGCCTTCCAAAGTCTCGCGTGACGCTTGCCAGGTATCTGTAGTGTCATTAATTAAATGGCTTTATCGAGTGTCATATTTGTTAGACTAACATATTAAATCCATGATGTTGTTAAGGCTTGACATATATCAGCGGATTGATTTCTGTATTAATATGGAAATGGCCTATATCGGTAGATATTACTGAAATAATGTAGTAAATGAATATTGCATTTCGGCGTTAATTTAATTAGGTGGTAAAAAAACACAGACGATAAGAGAATGGTTTAGAGAAATTGAACTAAACGTCTCATTGGCAGTCTTCATAAATGACCCCAATTAATGAGCCGTATATAGAGATGTAAAGTGCTTGTTTCAATACAGTATTTAAATAGTTTTTTTTTTTAAATCAAATGGATTCACGAACTAAAGCTGTTAAATAAAAAGCAGAAGAATCAAAGCGTGAATCGTTTCGTGTTTATTGCGCGAGTGTAACAGCAGTCACGTTAGAAACCTCTCCCGTCCCCTCGCAGGGTTGAACTGAATAATTGATTACGCATACGTATTCATAAAATGAAGTACCTAAATCGTAAAGCGCCGCTTTTCGTATTGTGTCGCGAGGCCTTAAGCCAAGTTAAAACGCGTGCGTACCAATTTCACTTTTGTGATTGCGTCGTTTAGGTTTTTACGGTTATTAAGATAATACCATTTTGTATGGATTGTGATAACATTTTTTTTTTCAATTTCTCTATATTAATTTGATTACAGAACACTGAAAGAAACGTTCACTCAAGTTATTTGTACGACTTATTTTTTTCAAGCATTGTAATTTTATTTTATACCTATATATAGTTCTTATGGCATACTTAATACAATTTGTTTTGTTAGGTTGTTTTATTTTGAGATGTTTGTTTGTATGCCCAGTACAAAATGTGCTGCTGGCGCTTTCACAGTGTATATAGCGTTATAAAAAAGAATAATAAATGTTTTCAATTTAGAAAGAAAATGCACAATCCACAATCCTCAACTTTTCACTATACCTATAAAAACTAAACAAGCAGACACATTAATTTTGTAACAATAGAGTCGCGCTCCGCAGACAGTAGTCAGCGCGCCGCGACTCCACTGCACAATATTTATGTTTGCTTACTGTATTTTGTTAACCGGTCGAAGTGCAAAGCTTGTAGCGTCTCTAGGAAAATTCCTTTAAAAATCCGTGCCAAGCTTCTCGATGTAAGTCGCCTTAGAAAATGTAAAACACTCTCTTGATAGTAAAATTGGAGTGCTGTATTAAGTATTTTATAGCTTCCTTCTGTGTGTCTAGAGCCATTTGCAGTTTTCACCTAACGATGCCACATTGTAGAGGGTCCTCGGGGGAATTTTACGAGATGGTGATACTGACGGTTTTATACCTGCCCGATTTGAGAGCTCTTGAAAAGTTACTGCCTAAGGGTAAGTGTATACCGGATGGGATGCGTTTTTCTTGGTTTTATTGTCATTGACATATTAAACTATTACAAGTATTTTTATTCCTGACTTTAAATTAAACAGCAGAGAAATTATCGCTTGTAGTTTCGAGCTATACACGTCCTTGCTCACATTTACAGCACTCGACGCTTTATAGAGTTGGATTAGATTGTTTTGCATTTCTATGATATGAGAGAATATATTATGAACACCACTTGTACTTGCAGTAACAGCTACGGGGAGTACACCCTCCTGAACCATATTACTTTCTCTGTCACAAGTCGTGACACGGCTGTAATAGATGAGATGTCGCATGAATAATTTATTTAGTTATTATTAGATGTATTCTTTTCTTTTTTGTAGTAAATATAAGTTTGCTACACAACATATTGTACCGCTACCCGGTTCTATTTTACGAGCGCACTGATCTCATAGGAACATGTTATTTCCCTTTATCTCGTTGCTATGGAAATGTTTTCGTCGTGATCATAAATTCTTTGTGTACAAAAGTAAAGGCGAGAGACTTCTTCGTAGCCCTTTTTGTTGAAAGATATAATGGTATTAGTGTGTCTCTTATTATCATGTTATATATCTGTCGCAGTCTATTTACATGGTTCTGACGTTATTTATTTATTGTGGCGCACCTCGGCTTAAGATGTCTAAGCTAAAACAATTTTGTCCTGACTTCTAATTTCAAACATAGATGTCGACAGTGTTTTGTCAGTAACATTTGCATCAAGATATTATCCAGTCTATTTTTTGTTATTTATTCTTTTTGCATCAACATCTCGCGGTCTGTACTCCTTTTTGCTTTGTACATTTTTTGTTCAGTGTCAAGTTCCTATTTTTTTTTTATAATCTAGTCCATTTTAGACCAAAGCACGGTAAAACCTCTGTCGTAGTATAAGTTATGAAATTAGGAAAATGGGACAACAATAAACTGTCCAACGTACATTGTATTTATCTTCCTACTTCTAAAGTAGTTGAATACAAGCGTAGCCCTGCTAATGGTGAACATGTTTTTGTGCTTTCATACTAATCCTATTACTCTGTACTAATGCATTCAGCTTAACTTGCCACTAAGTAGCTCTTTATCTCCTGAGATTAATTCCGTCCCTTTAATTCTGTTAATGTAACTCAATTTCGAGATTTAACAAATCCAAGGATAGCTATTGTGCTTTATTATGAAATGAAAAGTTGTTCGATTGTTTTGCCTTTGTATCTAGAATGGTATGTTGATATAGAAGCAACGTCGAAGTAAAGAGTTTCGTTTACAGCGCGGTATAAATTGGTTATTAGGAGGATCAGACCTAAAGTCGTTTTGGGTTTAGAAGATTTTCTTTTTCCCTTAGGATCGCGTACAATCGTATCTAGTTGCTGGGGTTTTTCCTTTACATTGTTGCTTCTCGTCCGCACTCCAAATTAGAACTAAATTGTATCCGGTACTATGTTGTTACAAATTGAATAGACTTTTTTATGTAACGTGAATGTTCATGAACCTTTTGTATTCTGCCTCGGCCAGACTCAAACATTTACGAATTCAAAGTAACGATGATAAAGTTTGAAAAGAATTCAATATTTCACATTGTAACTTTTCATAGTACAGATGAATGTTTTAACCAAAAACCGTAGTAAAACTATTTTCCGACTGTCATCAAGTTATTCTTCTTTATATTTTTAGACACGAACTCCGCAATAGCTTTAAGTCACGTTTCACCCCGGGTATTGTAGATTATACGTAGTTACGAACTTAAATTGGTTTCATAGATGTTTACAGGCGAATAGCGGCGTCCAATAGTCCGGGAAATTATTAAGGCGGGCACGAAGTTAAGCGCAGTTCGTTCGCTCGGCTCGTCGCCATGGCAACCGCTCGACGATGCGTCGCTTCAATTTAAACTAATAATTGCCGCTTCGACTAACAATTGTGGTTCTTGCTGTTATTATTATCGCTGACTATTCTGACTAAACGATGTATTGCGTAGATGATAGGAAAAGTGCATTATATGAACTAAGACAAAAGCCCTGATTTTTACTTTCGCTTCCGACAATCGTTGTTCACTATTGTTTGCACTAAAATAACAAGGAGATTTCATTGTTTGTTTTCAAGCGATTAACTTAAGCGCTACTCAATTGTTTATTTATAGATTTTCTCAGAGTATACGCAGGTTTTTCATTTGCCTGTCTGTCGCGAAGAAGACGGGGTGAGCTGTAAAGTGAGATCTTTAATAGGTAGAAAAAAAAGCTAAAAACGAAAAAGTGTATCCTCTATCTCACAATAGTAGACAGAATTAATAATCTATTACTGAACAGGAACTTTACATTAAAATTTCTCTATTATCATCTCTATCTCTTTTGTCATTCTAATTAAAATTTCGTATAATAAAGAAAGCACTCATGAAATCTAAATTTTTATTCGAAATCCTCACAACGTTCTCCGTTTAATTTTCCACAAGTTTCCTACCCTTATTTGAGTTATGAAGAATTAATAGTTGTACATTTTGTTTTACTTTGATGGAAGGCGCGACGGCGGGGTCAGTGACCGACGCCGGCCCGTTGTCATAGCAACGAAAATGTACGTTAGCCGACTAGGAACGAGGGCAGATAAGCCTTTACGATCAGGAAATACGTCGTTTGAAAATTGACAAAGAAAATTTCTATATTCATGTATAAAACTTGACTCTAATGATGAATAAATCGTTATATTTTGTTATTAATTTTAATATTTTGTAGACATTATTTTATAGAATCGATAAACGATGATTCAATAATGCCACAGTCGGTGAGTAAATGTACCCACATCATTCTTCTTTGGACTTTCCCCGACATTTTTTCATGTTTTTGAAATGGGTCTGACATATCTAATTTTTGGGCTTCTTTTTAATATAGAACCACATTCATAGTATAATTTATTAGAAGACGTAAATGAAACAATACAATGAATTTAAATTTATAAATTGCCATTTTGTTTTAAAATACAATAAGGGTTGGACGTCCGGAGCATGTTGTGACTGATCTTGACCTCACGGGGTTACCACTACATTTTTCTTTGTTTAATGTTTTTAACTTGAAATGAATCGGTAAATTATAAAATTAAATTTACAATTAATCTAGTTTAACCCTAATACGCTGATTTATTTACTTTTATGTTTATGATGTACTTAAAGCAAAAATAATTAGGTAGTAAGTGTAGGTCTTATTACATATCTTCGAGGCTCAAGGTTATTTGCGCCTGTTATGCTTCGCTACACCTAACATTGTTCTACGCGCAATATTTCGTACGATGTTCTGACCCGCCAACATATATGACAGCCTCTATATCAGAAACCACGCCATTCAATCTGGGACTACATAGATCAGGGTAAAAATTTGCAGGGCGCAGCCTAACCAGAATAAATTAAATACAATCGGTCATCACCAAGTCTTGGTATGACAATTAATACAAGGTTGTTTAGCAATGATTGCGGACTTTATGACCGTGTTCATATATTCTGTATGAATATGTATGAGAGTGATGTTGGGCGATGGAGCGTGCCCCGTGCCGGGCCGGAACCGGCGGCCGCGCCCGCGCCCGCTGTCTTCCGCAACCTATTGTATCAATGACACTGCTTTATGTTTCCTTCTGTTATTTAAAACGTTATTACCTTATTATAATATAAATAGAACACTTTTCTACTATCCTTTTTTTGACCACAGCGCTATTTGACAACAGGTTCTGCTCATCAGAAACTGATCGATTATGCATAACTTGAGGTAGACACGGTTTTTAAACAACTTCGAAAAGGATGTTTTCAATTGGTCTATATATTTTATATGATCCTTGATGTTACCGTATGCCTCATAGTTATCGATTGCATCAGAAGATTGTTACTTGACATTTACAAGCTCTGATGCAAGCCGCGTGATTGCGTATTACTCACTAACCTTGTCCGACGTTAACATGCATGTTAAGGAGTCGTTTTAATTTATGTCTATAGCTATTAACTGTCTTGTTATATATAAAGAATCTAACAGCTACGTAATATTTATTAGGTTTTATTGTATTTTGTTAGTGTATAATACGGCAGTTGTTTCTGTTAATATTGGTACTGTTTTTGGATTGTTTAGTGTACCAGGAGAATAACTCCCCAAATCTATTTCTTATCTTATTAAACATGTCATCGAACTGTAACAAAGTCCCATTAGATGTTGGCAATATTTTCTCTTTTTCTGTCTATAACGCCGCCCCCTCGCTTGGAAGTACTAAAGAACTACTTATGATAGCCTGTTATTTAGTTGCGTTATTGTTTATCGCATACATATAGTAATGTGTTATTTTATTCTCATTTGATACTTGTTTTCGTTCAGAAACTGTATATTTCTTGTATGTACATAAAACTTGAACACGACTGGACCAACAATCAGAAATGAAAGTGTTATTTCGTGTTAAGTTTTTTCTTGGAAGTAAGACGTTAGGCAAATGGATTTAAAGTTGTATTATGATTGCTCGAGAACCCATATTCATCATCATCATCATATCAGCCACATGTCGCCCACTGCCCCCCAAAGATCGACATGACGATCGGTCCTCGGCCGCCCTCATCCAGGATACTCCCGCAAACTTAACTAAATAATCGGTCCTAATTGCGGAGGGCCTACCCTTGCTCGACCTCTTCTGCAGGCAATGTGGCCAGCCCATTGTCATTTAACCACTAACCCATAGTAATTCTACTTAATCACTTAGAAGAATCTATAACAGAAATCATATTTTCATTAACAAAATATTTTTCTTTTTCGTTCAGTAAATACGTGTAACGGAACAAAGGAATACGTTGTTCCATTAACTTTACATGTTTCTACATTTGATAAAGAATTTAACAAAATTTTGTACATTTCTTATCCGGACTTCGAAATGAGCATTTGTTATTTGTTCATTAACATTCGTCATTAGTCGCGTTATCTGCTAATTAACTTCCTGTGTTGTCAATACCATTTTCTTCTTTAATTAATGTAGGGTTTATAAACATAGCGCGATGTCTAACGACGGAGACATTTTTATGCCTGTTATTTGTTGCGAGGGAAAAATGTGGTTTATACGTATTTAAAAATAGTTTTTCGTACTTTGCCTTTTGCATAATTTAATGCAGGTATACAAAGACTGCGAACTGATAAGTGGTGAAACATTACAAAATACGAACAGTACTACCTCACATCGTCCCTAATTAAAGATACTAAGATGTCGATGAATTTTAAGCATTTTACTTATATTGCCTCGTTTCCTTTTTCCAGGGAACAAAGCTATGGATAATTATGGAATATCTCGGGGGAGGGTCGGCCTTGGACCTGATGAAGGCGGGCAGTTTCGAGGAGATGCACATCGCGGTGATACTGCGCGAGGTGCTTCGCGGCCTCGACTACCTGCACTCGGAGCGCAAGTTGCACCGTGACATCAAGGCCGCCAACGTGCTGCTCAGCGAGATGGGCGACGTCAAACTCGCAGACTTTGGTAATGTGAACTTTTTATACATTTATTTGGTATATAAAAAAGACGAGCAAAGCACACCTCACAGTAATGTGATCGCAATCTAGATATCTATCTATAATATCATTAATAGCTAATTGCTGGAGCAACTTTTTATGAGCAACCGCCCAAATGATCACATAATCACAAATTTTAAAGAAAATGAAATGTAATGTTAAAATTTTTAATATAACTTTTGATTCATAGAGAGCGTACCTTTAGAAGAGACAAGGTTACATGAGATGTTACACGCTGCATTTTTTAAATTAATTATTTCAAAGTTCATTTGCCAGAAATAATTATCTTAACAAATGGCAGTGTTACGGAACTTAAATTTCAATTCTAATAATTACGATTTCTGGCACTCCCGTATATTTCTCCCCAACGTGATTTAATCAAGTTTACGACCCTAAGTTAGCCAACGATTTACAATGCGACACTTTGGCTGACCGCCAGACTGACGTTTGATATTGTCTTCCGAGGCGTTCTGCGTACAGGCGACCAGCGAGCGGAGTTCCTTTGGAATCGTTGTAAAATGTTGGCAGACATTCCCTGTGTAAACTTTATTATCTTGTGTTAAAAGGATCGATAAGGAAACAAGATACGCTCTATCCCAAGTTGGAGTGAGGTAGCTTATAATGGACGGCAGACTATGTGCCAAATTGCTTCTTGGAACGTATTTTGTAAACATACGTATTTCTAAGAAGGAATTCTATTCTTTCTCAAATTACGTCGACGAGCTCGCTGAAATTTTGAAATTGGAAGGACTTGCAAGAGAATTGACTGAATGCTGTCGTTACGTCGAATGTAACATTTGTTATAACTTGCAAACTTTTTCCAGGTGTGGCTGGTCAGCTAACAAACACGACGAGCAAGCGTAATACGTTTGTAGGCACGCCGTTCTGGATGGCTCCCGAGGTGATCAAGCAGTCATGCTACGACAGCAAGGCGGACATCTGGTCGCTGGGCATCACCGCCATCGAGCTCGCCAAAGGGGAGCCCCCAAACTCGGAACTACACCCCATGCGCGTCCTCTTCCTTATACCCAAGAACAACCCCCCACAACTCACGGGGTCTTATTCGAAGCCCTTCAAAGAGTTTGTTGAAGCATGTTTGAACAAGGATCCCGAAAATGTAAGATGTTTCACGTATTTCATTTAAAAACAATTGGTAGTGTAGTAGGATAATCACAAGATAGCAAGCTAAGTCTGAAATTGAAGCTTGTAAAAATAGACTAGCGCAAGAAAATAAAACAAGATGCGTATTTCAGTGTGAAAGCTTGAAAATCGTCCACTTTAGGAAAGGTGTTTAGTGCTCTAGAGAGTCGACAGCACAAACATTCCGGCGCGCCGAGGGCTCGGGCTCGGGGCTCGGGTCGGCGGGTCAACAAACCTGGGCCTGCGACATCACAAGCGTTTGTTATTATACAAACTTTACCAACATTTATTCCCCAACGTTGTTTGTCTTTGTCGCATGTCCCAGTTTCGAGTTACGGCCTTACTTGCTTTACTTGTATGTTGATCAGTTTCGGGGAAAGCCTGTTTTTGTTTAAACTTTTAAATTACACTACGTTAAATTTTAAATTCGGGTCATGCACCAAATAAAGCGTTAAGTAAGCTGTACAAGTTTACTAACTTTGAATTACAATTTTGTAAAGTTCAAATACAAAAAAAAATCATATTTATTTTTTACTTTGTACTAAATTCTTATTTGTTTGATTCCAGCGACCGACGGCGAAGGAATTACTAAAGTTCCAGTTCATCCGGAAGGCGAAGAAGAACTCTTACCTCATGGACCTCATCGACAGGTACAAGAAGTGGAAGGCGCAGCGCAGCGAGGAGAGCGAGACGGAGTCGGAGAATTCAGATTCGTGAGTAATGAACACTATTAATCCACGAGTGATTTTAATATGGATTAGTTAGGAAATATTAATAAAACTGGTGAATTGACATGAATAATAGACAAGTATCGTTCCTACGTAATGTTGCAGTGAGGAGTGCAGTAGAGGCGACAGCGAGGCGGACGAGCCGTGGATCATGACGGTGCGAGGCGGCGCGGGCGCGCGCTCGCTGATGCCGCCGCCCGAACGCCGCGACACGCGCGACCCACGCGACCGCGACGTACGCGACCGCGACGCAGAGCGCGACCGCGACCGCGACCGCGACAGGCGCGATGACACTGGTAAGATGTTATATGCAATTATACATTTGAGGAAAACAAAATACATGAGACGTCATAGATCTGTAGAGATGTATGACAAAGTAACCAAGTAATATATAATATAGTGATAAAATAACCAAGGTTTTCGTGACAGTTCTTGGATGTTTTGGGTTTCGTATTTGAGTCTTTTTAACTTTAAGATAATCCCAATGTTTTTTTTTTTATTTCATCGGTCTATGCGGGTTCTCTAACGGAATTGATTATCTGAAATTTCTATACATACACGTTATGTTTCAAATAATGCCAGTAGTATTGTTTTGAGTAGTTTTTAATTTCTATTACTGTTGTTTTCAGTTCTGCCATCGCCCACATCGCCGTCGGTGCCGAAGCAGAACGGTTCGCTGAGCGCACGCGAGCGCGACGAGGCGCCTACTGCCGATGTCACACCGCACCACAAGCCCGCGCTCAACAACAACGCGCCCGAGAAGCCGACGGTTAGTAACTGTACTTAATATTTTTAAAAGAATCTTAGTAAAATAAGTCTCTCTACTGTACTCAGATCAAATACAAATATTTACTAGAAGATGTGTTCAAGTTTCTCGAATTGCTGACAAATAATGAGCAATGTTTACGTACGTTTCAGAGCCGACAGTCACCAATAGTGCAGACGTCCATAGAGCAGAGAAATACAAAAGATAGAGAAAGAGACAGGGGAGATAGAGAGGACAGGAAAGAGAGGCAAGAACACACAGCGTCAAACCGCGACGGCATAGTTAATAACAAGGCCGTGAGTACATTGTAGTACTAGCATGTCGATTTTCGATACGATTACTGCAATATTTGATAATGTATATAAGAGTTTGATTTATATGAATGTGTTATGTCTGACAGGCTTCCCCTCTGGACCACAGAGGAGTGAACAGCGAGGAGAACAAGGTGCGGCGGCACGCGTACCTGCAGCAGCTCATATACCCGCTGCTCAATGAGGTTAGAAACAAATTTGAAGAACACTTGTTTATATCACTTTTCACGGTAACCCTGCCAACATTACCTTTTTAGTAGTGTATAGAAATTCACAAATAATTCCACACCCGAGGATCTTGTGTTTGGTGGCGAAAAACATACAACAAAAGCCAAGTTTTAAAATTATTTTGTTATTAAGAGACCTCTTAGGAGGTCACAATTCCTAGTTTGAGAACCACAATATAAATAATGTTTTTACTTACGAAAACTATTTAGTCGTGTTTCCCATATTAATTCGCATGTTTATTTTGCAGCTGAGCCGCAAGCACGGGCCGGGCAGCGCGGCGGCTGTGGAGGAGGTGCGGCGCGCCTTCGAGCTGGCCGAGCGCAGCGCGCCGCACCTCACGCGCGCATTCGTGCAGCAGGTACACGTCACGGGGTCTATCCATCGACAATTGTATCAACACGTGGTGTCGTCCTTGACTCCATCCACACAAAATTAAAAAATCCTAATAAGTAGCTTATGCTATATTCCAGGATATATCCCTATTCAAATTCCATCGTTTCAGTCAGTCGTTCTGGAGTTCATCCATCCATCCAACTCGCTTAAAAAAATATTATACGTACTTTAAATGAATGAATAATGAACGAATGAATGAATGATATACTAATGTAAATAAATCGTTCAAACAATAAGTAGCTTCCAAATAATTTATTTTGTTTTTTTAACTTTACCGTTATTGTTTTGTTCAGGTGGTGCAGAGGGTGGCGACACAATCGCACCAGCCCTCCACGCCCTCACACAACACTTCGCAGCACTGGATGACGTAGGTGAGCATCCCCCACAACATATAAGTGTAATTAGACATTTATTTATTTATTAGACATCTTCGTCTAATCTTATTATTCTATTTCTCCTACCAGGGACCCATAATATAGCCGGCAGCAACCCTGTAGCCGCCCCCGGCCTGCGCCCCGCACCCCGGCCCGCGCCGCCTCCCGGACTGACCTATACTAATACTACAAATTAGGCTTATAGGAAACCCTTAGCATAGCAACAACACCAACTATATATAATATCTTACATGGCTTTAAATTAGGTATAGACGAACGCCGAATGAGATGTTTTGTGAAGATCAAGTCTTTAGTTTCAAGTAAGATCTGTGAACTGAGGCCTTCAGACTGCCTTAAGCTGTTACTGTGTTAAACTAACAAACACTTGGATTGGTCGCATCTCTATCCCACATTACATTTAAATCTTCGCACTGTCCAATGTCTGACTACTTTTATATAAATTAATATTTACACCAATCCGTTCTTTCTTGTACGGGATGAAGTTGAATGAATGACTGAATGTAATCTTGCGTTTTCACTGCCAAGTAACCCGCAGTGCAATAACACAGCATGATGAATCATTTTGCGTTCGTTTGAAATTGATAAAGGGAAATGCTTGTATCCTATATTTTTGTACGTGTCAGTCGAATATTGTTACCGTGACGTCACTGCCGAAGCACGTGTGACATATTGCCGTCACTTTCGTTCTCCGTGGTAAGACAGAGACAGGTACAGTGCGCGTGCTGAGACAGTGGCCTCTGTCGGTGAGTGTGGCGCGTCAGCAGAGGGCGCGGCCGAGTCACAACTTGCAATGCCATAGTGTAATGTAACGTAATAAACAATACTTAAGATGGTTATGTCTTTTAATATTTTATATTTTGTGCATTATTTGTGTAAATATCATTTCTTGTTTGTGTATTGAATTAATGTCGGCGCTTGGTACATGTATTATTCAATAAGTCGAATACGTTTAGTGATATACTACGCGTGCACAATAACATGTCACTTGAATGCATTGTCATCGCTGTCAAAGTAAATAACGAGTGCCATTATTGTGTGCGTGTAGTATATATACGTTTGAGAATATGTCTATTATGTTGTTTTAAATAAAAGAATTAAATATTGCAGACAATTTGCAGTTGAATAATACATAAGCCAAGGTCATTGACCCTGACCATAGACTTAGTCTTTGGGTCGTATTCTAACGTAATTATTTGTCTTGTTTAGTTATACTGCGGATCTGTTCCACCGTGTCACGTGTAAACAAACATCGTGTTGTCACGTTCAGTCTCGCTGAGTAGAAAAGAGATGACAATATGTTTGTGTGCAAGTGCTCCGGCAGTGTGAACTCCGAGTTGCGGTCACGTATCGTTTAGTATAATTTGTCAACGTTTTTGTAAAGGTGTTCGATCTATTTTGTAATTTAAATATTTGTAAAGAGTTTACTTTGTGAATATTTTGCCATAATGTTTTTTTTTTCTCTAAAATTATCTTTAAATATCACAATAGATTTGTTAGAACCGGGCAACGGTTGGAACCAATGTTTTTCAATCTAGATGTCAACCTTAGTTTTTTGCTGTCGTGAGTGTTTTTTCTTACATTGTTGTGATTCACTAACACTTTGTTTCTTTTACATAGAAATTTTGCGTTTCATCAAACAAAATTGTAATTTTTTTAAACTTTTATAAATCTTAAATGAAACATGTAGAGTTTCTGTAGTGTCATTCCAGGCAAAAGACAATATTGTCGGCATTTATAGAATATTTGTTTTGTTGAATTTTGAAATAATATTTGTTTCGATATATACGGTCCGTCGTCACTTCGACCGACTGAGTGTTGTTAAAAAAATTTTTTTTTTCATAGTTTAGTTTTGAATATTAGATTTTTTTTAGTGTATTTCAGTTATACGTCGGTTTGGAATGAAACGACTAATGTAAGTTGTCACCTCCACGCCCATGTCCGCAGCTCCTCGCGACGTTCGAATGTTGATGTCCATATAAATTAATAACATGCTTAATATGCGACAATATTTAGCAATTCGGATTATATAGAGTATTTATAATGAAGACTACAAAACAATTATTATTGCTGTGTAAAAATGTAAACGTATTATATAAATGTGTAAATTGTGTAGTATAACGGAAGCTGTTTTAATAAAGTGTTCTTATAAGCGTATGGAGGCGCGGCGCGGCGCACGCGCACGCTCGGTGGGTATGTAACACTGTCATGTAGTTTGCGTATGATTTTGCATAATGTTTTTGAACAATTTTAGATACCTAGAAAGATTAACAGAAAATAAATTCCTATTATATTTTTTTATTCAATCAATTTTACTTATTTTAATAATATGCCTTGAAAGTGTTTTCTATCGCAATAATTATACTACCTATATAATTTAGATGGGTTAGTCGTGTTCTGTCGTGTGTTCCCACCGAATGCGTGGCGTGCGCCGCGGCCGCGGCGCTACCGCGCGCTCCGGGCACGGAACCCATTTTGTTCATAACCTAGTTTGTAGTTCTCAGAATTTCTATTCTAATCCTAAGGTAGGCAAGTTCACTAAATGCCTTTGATGCATAGTTGTAAGTAGGGCCGCGGCCGGCGCCGGCCCCCTGACCACTGCTGGACATAGGCCTTCTCCAATGCCTTCCACAGTATGCGGTCCTTCGTCCTCCAACGACTGATAACA
>JAODUI010000001.1:2089915-2114111 GCA_027563995.1 Papilio gigon | reverse complement strand
TATTTAAATGTAATGGCTATGTTCCCTCGGGCGGCAGCGGCCGCGGCCCGCCCTGGGTTTCGCTCCCGGTCCGCGTCGCGTTTGCCTTGTAATCATTTTATTTGAGCGTGCGCGCCGCGCGCCAACTGTTACGTTGATTTCGATGGAAAATCAAAAATTATTTTTCCACTTGATGGGTATTATATTATGGTAAGAGCGTGTAGTGTTAGAGGGAGCGATAATTGTTGATTATTGATTAAAAATTAGATGTTTGTGGCATTGGTTCGTAGCGGAGACGTGGACACGAGTGTTACCTTCGGATTAGCGGAACGTTGCGGACCGCGTCGTCGGCGCCTGTCGCCGTATATCATCGCAACTGCAGAGTTTGTTGAATGTAAATCTTGCAATATGGATGTTGGAGCAGACTTCGCGATTCATCTGGTCGGTCAGTTTGTTATAAATAAATCGCCATCGCGGGCAAAAGGAGCACGCCGCGGCCACATGGCGCGGACAGGCGGCGCCGGGTAGCGGTGGCGTTACGGAATCGCCAAAATTATTACCGAGCTTATATAGCTCTCTTCACACACGAAGTTTGCGACTTGTTACAGTGGAAAGAGTCAAATTAGCCTTACAAGTGTCCAACATAATTTTATCAGATGTAAGTAACTTTTTTTACATAGTTTATTCGGAATATACATTATATAGATTTTCTAATGTCTATAAGTCACACTTAAAATAATGTGTTATGTGTTAGTTTGTTATCATTCTGTAAAGGAAACCAAAACTCATCTAATTTTAATGTAAAATTTTCGACTTGTAATTTTATATTTGTATACTTAAAATGTTAATGATACTTCGGTGTGAAATGAATTGGCGACCATCTGTTGCCGTTTAATTCCAAGAACGGCCGCCGCTATCTGACGCAAGCGAAACGTACACTTTCCTGCAATATCACGTACACTTTGTAATTATTTAACGCTAATATTATTAATATAGACACGAAGTCAGTAACTAACTGCAGCACTGAACCTTTTATTGAATGCTCTAGAGTCCCTTAGTGCAGATTTGGTAATAGAAATGTAAACTAAGGGACTACTGAGGCAATATGTAAATGACTCATTGCGGCAGTTAAACTACCCTTAGTAAACCACCGGTGACGTCACAGCCGGCGACGCGTACCACAGCGCGATGGTCAATTAATGCTACGGCGTCCATCATTCTAACACGTTTATGTAGAAAACAAATTTGACTCTGAAATAAAAGAAGTTATTTAATTTTGGACTTATTTGTTTTATTTGAACCTATTTTATTAAATATCTGTTATATTTGACGTAATTATAAAGCTTTGTAATTTATGTTCTGTCTTACTGATGGTCATAGACAATTTTCATTTATTAATTAAAGTCTATGGAATTAAAAAAAAAACAGTCGCAAAGAAGTCTGGTGTAGCCTCGATTATTTAATAAAACAAGTGTTATTCTTTTTTGTTTTTATTGACTAGGTTATAATTACACGTTTTGTTACAAATTTACAAAATATATAAAAATTACGTACGTAATGGTTAAGAGATTCATTGTTAGATTTTAAATGTTAACACGAATGTATACTAATGATTGTAAAAATTGAATAAATAGTTTGACGTTAATGAATGCGATGAAAAAGTTATCTAAAAATTACGTAACTAAACTTTCGTGGTTTTAACTAATGTAATGTTCGTATGAAACGGGATTCTAACCACGATTGGCCTCTAGGGTCCCGATATTTCAGCGCAGTTGCATGCGCCGTCGTCACAGGTTGACTGACTTGAGTGCTACTGTGCCGAAATATCGGAACCTCAAAGAGGCCAATCGTGTTGAGAATCCCGTTTCTTATGACATAAAAATGACGTTCTCGACTCGTCACATGGTGAGTAAGAGAAATCTAAGATGTACAAAGTCTATAATTAGAAGGACTTCCTTATCTCTGAGTGCGGCAGTTAAACAATAATCTAATTGAATTATAACTAATTGATGGTATATTTAAAAAATAAAGTAAACTTAATGAAATATATTTACACAGCATAAGGCTATCAAGTACAACGCAATCATAGCCTACAAAGTAATTATACATTTATATATAAAATTCTACTTATCTATAGATTGTATTATTCCCGAAACGGGACGAGTGGTACACAGTACTTTCTCAAATACATTTCATATGTAAAAAACGCAATTGTTTTAAACAACAAAAAAAGAATCGTTCTCTAAAAATGTGTTAATGTTTAAAAATACTTTGGTTTAATTTTCGATCTATGTAAATTTTAAAAATGAAATTTGTCAATCGATGTAGGAACTTATTTCGTAAAACTTTGAGCAATATGTAAATAACGTAAATTTTTAAACAGACTTTTAAAGTATATGAAAAAAAAATATCAAAAATAATTTGAAATAACTTAAATCTCGATAAACAATGGAATGGCGGTTGGATGTGACGGAAGTCGCGTTTCAAACTGAATCATGTACTAAAACTCAAAATTAATGTTTTTGTTTTGTGTTCAAAGAGCGGGAGACGGAGATTCTTATTTAAAATGGATCCCGTTTGTCGAAACCCACTAATAATGTAGCTTGAATATTGCAGACACCGACTTCAAAATCGTTGATCCAAGACCCGGAGCCTCAACAACGCCTACGCTTCTAGGGCTGCCAACACTGACACGTTCAGAATATGTTTGGCCGACATTGGATTGTGTAAAACAAGTCACTAGATGTCGTTTTTCGGCGTCAATTTTGTTTTTTTTATTTCTTATAATGTTGGCAGCCCTACGTCCCAAAATATTTCCGCGCAGACGGTGATAAATCACTGCTGCATCCTACTTTCTAAGTTAACATCTTTCACGCACTTAGTCATCACAATTTGTATTGTTACAATAATCATACACGATCGTCTTTTATCTTTTAATATCAAAAGCTGGCGTTTGCATTACTTATTATACACTATATTAAATCTATTTCCTTAACTTTAAATACGTCAAACAATCTAACACTTGTAATCGTCACATTACAACATGTTTTAATTTCGTCAATGGACAGACGATTGGGCACTTGAAGCACATGGTTATTGAATTTTTATTATAACCTCAATTTACGTAATCGATATCTAATATGTGGTCGGACATTTTAATACTTGGTTTATTGTGAATCCATCAGAAATATATTTGCTTATTCAGATTTATTGGTAAAGAGATCGAAAACTGCCAGAGTTATTGCTTGAATGTTGATTTCATTCTTCACAATTAGTAATTTCATTAACTAGTACTTCAAAGGTATTGATTAATATTGGAATCAGTAGTTCCGAACCTGACAGCAGTGTGCGTCAGCGCCTACTTAAGTTACAACTTAGTGCGTACACTATGGAGATTACGAATAGAAAACAAGTGGCATGGCGTGAATCATTCGACCTTACACATAACTTAATCATCTTAAATATCACAGAGGTATTACATAAACACTCTAATACCTAGCAGTGCCTATTACATGTAAAACATAGTCTACAATTTGCGACTCGAACACCGGATGTGCGCAATTTCTTCATCATGTGGTGTTGAACAGGCGGGTTGGAATGGGATACGTCAGCGGGCGGACCAAGTTCCGTCTGTCGATAATAATCGGATGGTTCTTTTTTCCTTTTCTCATCTTCGGTCCCATTACTTTTCATTCTGCGAACAAATAAAAAGAACATGTTAAACGCAAGAAGCGAGCAGCTGTCTGACTCATTGTGGATTTTTGTGACGCAGGAGCCTGACTCAGCGGCGTACGGTCACAAATTTTTATTTCGAATAGATTTTAACCGTTTGCACATCTACTTAGCGAGGTGACGAATTCGTTAGCAATATGAGATAAACGGAAGTTATTTATAAAAGAAATTATAAAATTCGAAGTAACAATGCCGAGTTTCGTCGAGCCGATGAACGCACATCTGATTGTACAAATTAGTTGATTAAAATTCGATTAAAAATCAATTGGTGTCCCGACATACGTAACAACGGGATGTGTGTATTCTTAAAGAAGTTAATTAAATGCAATTGAGACTATATCGCACATAAAATACTTACAGAACCTCTTATTCTGTACTTAGATGTGTAATTATTATTATTACCTATTAGAGTAATTAAATAATTAATTACGGTAATATTCGCTTCGTAGCACCTTGGTACAGCACCTTTAACATTGATTAAAACGTCTCCGACTCTAGATGCGGAAGTTAGTAGGCGGTTATCTAAAAAGACATTAGTCGTTCTCTCAAACTGTACACAATAACAGCAATTAGAAAAAGATTATTAAGAACATAAACCGACTATACTTTACGACGAGCGAAAATGTTTACCAACGATAGCAACAATCAACAGACATTCTAAGGACGCCTATCGTAAAATACGAACTCGTTTCGTTCCATTAAACAACCAATATTTACTGCGCAATGTCATCAATATTATCTGGTGTTAATATTCATAAGCGGGTACGTATAGTGGACATCCTTATTACTTTGTTGGCTATGCGTTCGTGTATAGTGCATACGATCCATCAGAGGGACAAACGAGTCCTTTATGTGTGGACAAGACATCCTGCGGAGTCGTGACCTCTTATCGCTGGCCGCCGCCCGCGGCCGGCCGCGGCCAGTGCGCGCTCGCATTACTGATACGCCTTCCTATAACCCACCTAAACTATGTTACTGTTCAAATATACCAAGCTCAATTCAATATACATTTCAATATGAATTATTACGGAACTAAATTGTTATATAACTGAGAAATATTTTTATGTAATCATATGTAATTACAGTTGCATTTATCGAATAATTCAATTGTTGATCGTTGTCTCGAGATAACTTGCATAATTGAAATAAAGCGTTAATATGAAACTGAATAATTTATCTGTATTTAAACAGACTATCGTACATTTTACAGAAAGCAGCAAATAGATAAGTCATTGAAATAAAGTAAAGATTAATTTATATTATCATAACAGTGGAGAAATATTTACCATTTTATCTTTGCTTATCATCTACGAAATAAACGTATCAAATGATATAAAAATTAACTTCGTAAGGTGATTATTCCATGTACTTACAGCAAACCTTCTTTGTTTATTCTTAGCGATCGCCGGACAGGTCTTTGATTAATAAAGGAAATCTCTCCGCAAGGACAACTTGTGACTCAAAAGGAACGACCGCAGCATGCTCAGATTTCACGACACGTTTATGACGAACGTTGGTCATTTCTTATTTCCTTATCTTTATATGAAAATCTCATATGCGGTAAAATTTTGCTATACTAGCGACCTCTCCTGGTCATGTACAAACAATGTTTTATACAACGCAATTTTCATATCGTAAGTACTTTAGTTTGTACTATTTTAGTGACATATTTTACACTGATCTAATTTAGTGATGGTATGTACCTATATTACTATACTTCATAGGTTTATAATCTATAGGTATAGTGTTGTATACAAGCTTTACGTCTAATCGAGACTCGACTTTCCGTTACACTAATGGATTTCACACGAACAAACGGCCTCTGAAAGCCTGTCTTCGTGCCACCTCTGTGCTACGGAGGTCTCTATAGATTATAAATCTAAGTATCTAACTATTTCTAAAAACTGTATGTATTTTAACATTTTTTTATTTCGTTTAATGTTAAAAATCCCCGAAGAGATTTGTGAATAAATATTCAATTAATTAAACCTCATATTGTTGCATTAATGTCATATTTTCCTGTTTTTTGCATTCCATCCTGGAAGTTCATATTGCGGTTTTGGTTTATTGGAATTCAAATAATTTAGAACACTGAGTTCATGGTTCACGTTACGTGCCGTGACTAATTTTTCTTATCGGAAATGGACTAACTATTTGGTTTAATGGATTTTTCTTGAAATACATTTGTTACTGTATGTTACCATGTGGATATCAAACTATACCAACATAATAGAACAGTGTCTTAATGCTATATTTGGGCTACATAATGCTCACGATAACAGCCGTTTTTTGTATATTTCGTATACTAAACCTACACTAGCGACATCTCTTAGTAAGTACTGCGTGACTCCGAATACGTCAGTAATGATGAACCATGATGACAGATGAAACAACAATAAAATTTTCTATTAGTAAGTTATTACTCACATCGTTAGATAGGCAGAGGTAAATTCTCCAAGTCCATATAAGTCCAAGTGTCACGTAGGCGTCGGTGTCTAGAAATTTTAATGATCTGTGCATTGTTTAGGCTTATTAGGCACCGCCTTTGATAACGTAACCGTCCTCTCAATATGGACCTCGTTATTTTGAATTTATTGCTATTGTTTGTTAGATTGTAATTAAATAAGATTATGAGAGTGTTAATAAGATCTGATTTAAATAATACAAGCTGTCGCCCGCGACTCCGTCTACGCGGAATTAAAAAAAAGAAAACTCAATTTGCAGTTTACGTGCTTTTCCATAAAAATGCTATACATGTATACGAAATTTGATGCAGGTCTAGTCGTCCTAGCATTACTTTATAATTGTTGTTAATTAACATTTTAACAAAAAATTATCTAAACTTCAAAAATTTCGCTTTAATAGACATTCAATGTTGTATAGTAGAACACCTAAAGTAATAAAACAAACATAATATAAAATAATAACCACCTATTGTCATCATATCAGAATGAAAGTGTTTCCCAACATGGTACAAACTGAACTTATCCTAATGTACCTGTGACTGACATTCGTTATATGAGACTGCCGGTAGGCGGCGCTCGCAGTCCAGTCCTACGGACGCACAGATAATTCCAGCCTTGACATCTCATTAAGCAACATCAAATAAATTTTACCGTTTCTATTCAATTGCCAATAAAAAATGTTTACGTGTGTTAAATTAACCAATGTCACATTAATTCAATTGTGATGTATTATTTTTAAATAGTTTAACAAAAATTACAAGGTTTAACGGTTTTACCATCAAATACATATACTATAAAGTTAATCTGTAATGCAAAAGTGAAAAAACAAAAAACTATCAATAAAAAATGTAATTTAAATGATGCTGGTAGTGAGAAATATTTGTGAGAAATGACTCAAGCATCGACTAATTCGATTCACCTAAATTGTATCCAATGAAATTTATCGCTCTACATGTGTGGTTAATAATATGAAGACAGATTTGCAATGCATTTGATATGAATGCTGTTTCGTTCTTTAGAAGTACCACATTACTTTCATATGCAATATACTCGTTAAAACATACGTCTCCGATAAAGAAATTCAACGCATACTGATTATAGGAAATACAGTTACTAATCACCGTTAATAAGATACTGGTATTTAAATGTTACTGGAAATGTTTTAATTGATCCCAAGTTGTCTTGACATTGAATTGCCAGTTACTAAGTTAAGACGGACGTTGGTAAGTAAAATTGATGGGTACTTTTCATTCCGAGAAAAGTATTTGAAGAGATAAATTGTGCTTTGTTTGTGAACACACCTCTGTCTTCTCGAGATTTTTTTAACCATCAATCAGCAAGAGGAAAATAATCAGACTAATTTCAATTCGTTTCCTGTTGGAAGTATTTTACTTATTCTTCCAATAAAATTACATTTTTTAATACATATGACCTGCGTCATAACATGTTACGCACAAATATATACGTCCGTGCAATTTTATTTTTAATCAGAACGCACAATTACGCAGTAAGAAGACTTGCGTTTGTTAGGGAAGTTGGTGTTACGCGTCACTCGTACGATTGTGTGAATTCGAGCATTATCGTCCGCTGTCAATAACAAACGTCATTGTCTACGTAAATGTTATTACAGTTCCAATAAACTTCAATTCATCTATAGCTCTTTGTTTGACAAATTGTATACAAAGTCAACTCTTAATCTATTCTATATAAAGAATTAACTTTGCTATGTAGGACCCACCACGGCATACATTAGAATAATTCATTTTGTAGAAACAAGCTCTACATTCACGGCAGGTTTTAAACTGTATATGATTAAGTTATCGATATCAACCTGCCCTATTCCCTAAGAAGGGTCGGCACAGTATGTACTACACTTTACTACACTTCCATACATCTCTGTCAGCCGTCATATCTGAAGTCACACACTTACGTATATCGTCTTTCACATAATTCATCCACACCTTCGATTTTCCTCTACCTATGATATCAAGCTATTAAGCTTAACTAACTTTTGTTGCTAAGAACATTATTCCGTTATAAACAAGTGACAATCGTAAGATCCGGTAGGGGAGATGTGTTCCCTAAACATTGGTTAAGAACAACAAATTATACTAGACAATACAGCTCGCCCCTCCGGATGAGTGCATACAGAAGTCGTATGTGAATTCAATTCGTTGTTATTGGTTTTACCGTTAAATATGAATCAGAGATTAAACAAACAACTAAACATATTATGCAGTAAAAATAAGCTTGTTCATGCTTCATAATAAGAAGTAAAACGAGTGATATTTCAAATAAAGAGTATAAGAATCTTGTTCTACTGTTTCCTGATTAGTACAGGTCTAAATATGGACTAGTGAGATATATAGCAGGTCTAGAAATATATATAACACAATATCTGTACCTCAATATGGAAATAAAGGTGAACGGTTATATCAATGGTTATTTAAACACATTCAAATAAGAATCTAAAATGATTTTCAACAATATAATACTAAAAACATTGTTGTTATTGTAATTCATTGTTCATACTATGAACACATATATCTCATGTGTGATAGGAGAAAAAAAATGTAGGAATTTACTGTAAAACGAAAACAAAATAAGAAATAACTCCGCAAAAGAGAGTACGATCCGAGAGACATTTGGTGTTTGAGAATCTTTCGTAACAAAAATAACTTTGGCAAACTCTATAATCTCAAATCGATAGTTATAATGGATTATATTCGATCACGTAGTCCGTTAATCCATACTCTTTTGTTTGTCTACAAAAAAGCACTCAGTGAGGAGATAAGGTCAAGTATTCGTCGGCGAGCAACGACCTCTACAGGACGCATTCGAATACTTTACAGCTGACGTTTACTCCGCCAAACAACAGTTGTTTTATTTTGTACTGTATAAATAATCCGACCTTGTGGTCCACATCTCTACTGAATACTAACGAAGTTATTGTTTGTTTATATTATTTTAGGAAACAGCTGTATTTGTGTTCTTTATTTAGTGAACCTTTTTTTAGGTCTTTTGTATTTTAAGAATGAAAATGTCGAGTATTTGATTGGAGTTTTAGAAAATATCAATTTCTGTTTCATACGACATTACCAAATTTAAAAATCTTTACATGGTTTATTATTAAAGTTATGAGTACAATGGGGAGTTATTTAAATGATTAATAAGCATAATTTATCGCACATTATAAATCAATTAAGCTCGCAGTGACTGCAACATCACGTCATCCTACACTGATAAACTCTCGATGTCGTTAGGCGATAAACTCTCGATGTCGTTAGGCGAGAAACTTGCTCGCGACGTATTTAACTTTAAAAGTTTTTAAAACTTACCAAAATTACGTCTATATTAAATTCTAATTATAAAACGGCCAGTTGAATTAAACATTAAGAAAAGACGCCGATAGGCTCGAAACTAGTCGATGCTCGGTGTTAGCCTTTGGTGTTTATATTAATGTTTGAAGAATGTTTAAATAGTTTAATTTATATAGAACTCCGGTTATGATCGCTTAAGTGCTCTGAGGTAAAACTGTTTAATGTCATGAAGTACAGACTAATTCGTGAATCCAAAAAGGTTCCGTGTTCTTTTTAAAATCTACAGATTGGTCATTCGCTATCTTCCTGTGACTTAACATTTGTTGTTGTTTTTTTTAAACATATAATTTACTACAAAGCAATGAAATAACAATAAAAAAACTTGATGTATAGTATTAGCCAAGAGTCATTTCTTTCTATAGAAAGTAATTCATTTGCATAGAGCGTGCAGTATTGATTTATCACCGCTACGCGGCGTGGGCGTCGATCCCAATGAGATTTGTTCGCCTGTTTTTATAATTAATGAAGCAGAATTTAAATTCTGATACACAGTTAAATAATAAGAGACTATTGTATTGAAATTTTAATTAAAATAACAGTTGATTCATTATGCGTAGGATTAGAAAAAAGGTTATGTTATATTTTTCCTAACTCGAGACAAAATCGTAAAAAGGATGCCAGCTTGACACGATAATTAAGCAATAAATTGCGTATATATTTATTTTGAAATAAATGTAAAACATAACAAAACAAGAAGGTAATGTGGTTCAATGTGGATGAATATAAAGGTAGACGAAGACTGAGGAAGGTGTAGATGGATTGTATGAAAGAGGATATGTGTGAGTGTGTGAGTTCAGATATGATGGCTGGTAGAGATTTATGGAGAGACATACTATGCCGATACCATAGAGAAAAGGTTGATGATGCGTAAAATATATAAAAATTATTAATTATTTACTTTAGTTGAGAAGTAAATTGCTTGGATGCACTGTTTATAAACATGAAAATTAACATTGTTTGTCAGGCAAGTTGTGTGAAGATGAGTCACTTGGCAATTATTTTCCGGGACACAAATTATGGACATATTTTATAGTGGCGTTAAAACATTATTGACTTCATAATTGATTAACATCTTATGTTTAAACGAGTTATAGTAACTATAGATACTACAACTATACCACACTAGACGTAACTTGTAAACCAGACTAAAATTGTAAACAAAATACTAATTATACCAAAGTTAAACTCTTTTGTATGTCTTTTTGTTTCTTGAAATGGGCTTTACAAATTGTATATTTTTTTTTAATCACGTGAACTTCATTTACCATTAAGTTTTTTAAATGTGTATCTATCTATTAAACTATTAAAACTTTCGTGAGACATTTCACAATATCAGTCAGTACCGACACCGAGTTGCACGTGAGTTAAGCCGTTTTATAAGTGATATAATGTATCTATGTATCTAAACAATTAATGAAATTAAAAATATTTCATAAATATGATACAGTTGCGTTACTTATTTTTTGTCTTGTCAGGTTCGAATTTGTTCGGGGCAATCTCCGAAATGACTTGACTAATTGTGACGGGACTTTCACTGGAAGGTAGCTGATGTACGCGGGAATTTTACAGGCATCTTTTTAATTTTCACGCTAACGATGTCTCGGACAACCGTTTGTTTATAATAAAACGTGTTGGTATAAGAATTTGTGGAATCTTTATACAAAACACGTAACTGAGTTCAGTGCCATCTATATGATAAATTACTATTAATTTTCCAAAACAATGGTCACGTACGATTGTGTTATAGTTTCACAACCGGACATATACGGCGTGTGACATCAGTGGCCCAATGTTATCACAATGTCCGACTAGACGAAACATCGTGTCAAATAGAAAAGGATGAATGTTACCGGCCCGTTGTCAACATCGTTATTTCATAAACGACCTGTGAATAAAATTGACCGTAATTTACATGAAGTATATAATAGTTTAGTGAGATTAATATATACGTATGTTATACGCACGGGTCCCACGTGTGTTATAACTCGATTTTTTTTCAATTTTTGTAAATGATAATTTCTGTTAAATGAGATTTTTTTAGATACTAAATGACTTATTGTATACGCAAATTCACGTTGTCCAAGTTCACTAAAATGTCTCTACTGAAAAATTTTTGTTCTTACGTATATGTGTACGCAATGGCGAGGCTCTGATGCGAGTCACGTAGTCCGCCGGCTGAGTGCTGCCACGCGGGGACCAGTGAACGGTGGCGCGGTTTCGTTATAAATCGACCGCAATAACACGATACCGTTCCGTCCTTGCCTTCGCTTTTTATCTCGACCAATGCACTTTGGACGGTTTAAGTATCAGTTATTTTTTAATGCAAATATAGGACAATATTGCGTATAGTGCATTTTTACACCACACTTCTATATCTACTATCTACATTTTATTTATTGTATATTTCGTTAACTTACTAATATTTCTTATAATTATTGCAGGTAACATTTAAAAGGCTTGTGTTACGATGTGGTATACGACAATAATCACATGACAGGGTTCGAATCCATTGCCACTAGATCGATAGTCCGTACTCTTAACTATTAGGCTATAGGCGCTATCATTTATTTCCCGTTGGAATGTCCAGCACCTGTTCTTTCGCAGTCTCCGTGAATGTAAATCAAATACGCCTCTCGCCCGCTCACCAACTTCACGGCGCTTTAGTAAATTGCAACCATTTATTCCGGCTTGACTATCAGTAAACCGGTTTAGATTAAATAATTTACAATGTTAGTAAATACTCTTTACACAGATCTCACTTGCAACAACAAATATTGGAACATATTTTTGTCATTTGACTTTCTTTAATCGACATTGTATCAACAACTTTATATCATTTTTTTTCTTGCATATTACTTACCTACTTACATTGTAAAAGAAAAACTCTCTTAAACCTAAACTATTTCTCTCTTAGTGAGCACGATAGTTAACTATTATAAATAGCAAGAACATGTCAAATTGATATGAATTCTAACCTAATAACGCTGTGGGAAAGAATAAAATCGTATCTGATACTACACTGTTTTAAATCAGTTAAGTTTTTGTAAGGTATTTAAGGCACAATCGAACAGACACTCATATTAATATTAAAAGTCAAACGCCAATATCCTAATGGTTAAGAATACGGAGTTTCGGTCACGTGGTCGTGACTTTGAATTCCGCCATTCGATTATTCATATCCTAGCACATGTATAGAGCTTAGTTGGAGCGGTAAAAATAATGTTAGTAAATAAATAAAAATCTATTAATATAAAAAAAATGCTGATATTTTAACATACCGGACTAGTTTTTGCCATATGTTGGGTTGTTATAATACGACGTGGGCGGTATGTAGAGCGGGTTGGAGCCGACGCAGTCCTCGGCGCCGATGTTCTGATACTGAGTATCGGCGAGGGGCAGCGCTGGCGGCCGGCTTCTCCAAACCATATAGCCCGCGGTCGCTGCTGCTGCGGCCGCTAACAGCAACACCGTCAGGACTACTGGGATTGTCACTGTTCATAAAACATCTATGTTATTAGAGCTATAATTACTATGAAGTAATGTGATGCATACATGCATAGATGTGTGAATGTTCAACTCACGAGACATATACTAGGACAGGGTTAGATAGAAATTTGTAATCTCTAGATACCCTTTAGTGTTATTATTAAAACATTTATTTAAAATCGTTGTATCAGTTATTACTGACGCCTTTTCCATTAAAACCGTTTTCTATGTCTATTTGTAGCAAATTTATGTATGTAAATTGATTGGAATAAACAGATGCGTGTAACGTTGAATCAACAAATACAATAGATACTAGTCTACGCTCTCAAACAAAGTGGTTGAATGCATACGACCATATTACGAGGTCGGGACAATACAACTTATCTATCAAAAGGCGAAGTATCCGTCGCAGCGACGCGCGGTGACCGGCGACCATAATGTTATATTGTTACTCACGAGTTCGGAAACGGACACAAAATACATTAACAAACTTGTTTTGTTGAACAACAAACAAGATAATTAGAATATCATAACACGTAATACGTTAGGGAAGTAAAATTTCTTTTGGGTCGATAAGCGATGTGACAAAATCCAACTGTCGTCTGTATTTACAGAATGCGTCGATAGTGTGTCGCGGTGTGATAAGTTGCACCTGTTTAAATTTGAATACATAGATGTTTGAACGAATAACATTAAAAACTGGCTGCTATAATGGCTGGAAATTAATGTATTGCAACTAGGAGATTTCATAGAAATCGGAGAATTTAATATTTTTAGACGTTATACTCTTCTTACGCACATCCCCTTTCACAAAATCCATCCACACCTTCATTTCATCATCACCTTTTTGTTTAAGATGTTTGGTTACGTGGCCATTTAAAATGTCCATTTAACATCTATAGAAATATAATGCTTACCATTGGTGCCACCGGCAACAGACGCTTCGTTCGTAACATCGCACAACTTACTGACCATAACAAATACGTCGCCATTTTCGTCTTTCTTTGCGACATATTCTATGGGGCAGTTGTCAACTGTTCCGTTACAAGTTATCCAAATGTTTCTATTCTGGCTGTCCCTTTCCTTCAATAGCGTCTCGTTGTACCTCATCTTGATGAGAGAGAAGTGACAGTCGGGGCAGTTGCCGTTCGCTGGATTGCTAAGGCATTCATCGCAGTCGTTAGTGGTCATGCAGATGTCGGCGCAGTAGTTCTCTTTGTCGAAGTATTTAGAGCCCGGTCGGTCGGTGTAACACTCGCAGACCTCGCAAGGTCCGCAGACGCCGTTCCCTGAGCATTCCACCTATGTGATGAACTTAGATAAGTATTGATAGATTTGGTGCTTGTTTTTTGTATTATTAATTTGTTCTTACTGTTTCACCTATTTAAATGTACTTCAACTGATGGTCATGTTGCTTCAAAGAATATTTCAGATGTGACTAGGTATCATTTAAACATGCTATATAATATTGTACTTTGAAGGTTGTCTAAATTTTTGAAGGTATAATTATTGTATATATAAATTATTCAAATTTTTTTTTAATGACTTTAATGAGGACAAGGGAAACGTGACCATTTGTAGTATCATGTTTTAGTCAATTAAAATAATTCATACACTGCTATCTAATTCTAATAGAAGTTATTTTCTGTTAACTAAGAGTTATATATGTTGCCTAAAGATTTTTTTTAAAAATAAAAGCAAGATATTCCGTTTGTTTTAGAAATCTCAAATCATTCATTAGATTGTCACATTTGGATAATTCAAGAAATAATAAAACTTACATCGTTTTTAACAGGATTTGTGCACTGGAGGTCGCCGCGTATACCTTGACATTCTTTCTTCTCACAGAATTTGCCAGACCTGTAGTAATATAAAAAATATTAAAAGTCATTTATTATTCTCGGTAAGATTTACTAGTAAGATAATGGACTATCTTCAGCATCAGCTCACTATACGTCCAACTGAGGTGCTCGAAGCCTACCCTATAAAGGATGATTAGCTATAGTATTCACAGTATACAGGTTGTTTTTTTTTAATCATGTAAATTATTATAAAGTCAATTACATATTATTATAACAATTATGAGACAAATCAATCATATAGATATAAATCATTTAATAGAAAACCAATTGTCTTTAATCTATTTATGTCATCTTTAGAACGTTTGCGATCAGTACAGTTAACTGTAACGGAACTATCGAGTGCTAATTGAGTTTCACGTTTCGATTATTTAAATAGAAACTGTTAAAAATGCAAGGGTCATTGTTTTCTTATTTAAATGTACAAAAATATAAAGAAGAACCTACCTAATCTCGTTATAAATGAAGTTTTTTTTACATTGAATAAGCTAGTGTATGACAGCTATCCCTCTCGATACTAAGTGGTAATGTAATTGAAAGATGATACGCGCTAGCTTACTACAAACTAGGAAAGCTGTCTCTATCACCATTTGGAATACAGACTGGGCAGAGAGAGAATTAAGTTGAGTGTTCTGTATCCTAAGTAGGTTGATGTAATATTCAAATTCACTTACGTTACGATACTATTTTGCAATTCGTATTATTTGCATAGTAAATATTGTATACATGGTGTTGTTTTAAATCAATGCCAAGAATATTAATGGTAATATTTGCATGAAGAAGGAATATGATAATTAAACCACGCTGTAGGGTATAAATAGTAAATCCTGTTTGTAATCCATCAAGACACATTCAATAAAGTTGCAAGTTTTTTTTTTAAATATTAGTAGATTTTGTTAATTTACTAATATTTCTTGTAACCTTTCCAGGTGAGCTTGAAAAAGCTTTTGTTAGGATATAGTCCACGACAATAGTCGAATGTCGGTATTCGAACCCATGGCCGTTAGATCGGTAGTCTTTACCCTTAACCATTAGGCTGTTGGCGCTTCAACGTCAACAAGTTATGCATTTGGAAGCTCACACTACTTAAGCTTAGCAACTTAATTTAAATGTCAATTTTATCTCTATGCTGTTCTAAGCCCACCTCACTTCTTCGGTTTTAACTGAACATTTAAACTGTACAGTTAAGACTTACGTGTGAAACTGAGCATTGTACAAAAAAAATATACAATAAAAATATATGTAAAATAACACTTCAAATTTTGCCTGTAAGCGGAAATGTAAATTGTTCAGTTAATAATGAACATGTGCCGTTTTAGAATACGAGACGAGTTATTGGATTTTGAAATGAATTAAGTTACAAAAGTGGGTCAAAGTGACGTATAAATGCAAATTAAATTTAAAGATGTCCAAGTAACATTAACGGCGGTTTTAATCATTGTGTCGCGCATAATGAGTAGTATTTCAATGAGCCGACCATTAGCATGAAAGTAGGCCTCTCGAACTCCATAATTAACTTGGCAGAGATGAGTCGAACAACGCGCGTATTGTCGAGGAGCGTAATTGAGTCGTGTGTAGTTTGCCGCCTGGGATTCATGAGGATACCCTTGTGTATACTATCTCTTACGATTGACCCAACATGAAATATTTCGATTCATTTGTAACTAAAATAATTACCAATTATCTTCATTAAAATGCTATTTTCCTTACCGGGGGTCGGCACAATATGATCAATCTTTCACATACTAAATATCAAAAATCAATGTAATATTTGAATGTTTCCTTCAAATCACGGCACCGAAAATACCACGGATTAGAATCTAATGAAGACTTCAGCTGTATGGTTACGATAAAGGAGTTTTTATAATTAGAATGAAACTAAGACATACCATCCACTCGGACAAGAGCAGACGCCGCATGCGTAAGTGCCTCTATCGCTGCACTTCCTCGAAAATACCTCGGGTCGTTCACTGCACTGACAGGCACAAGGCACGTGGTACTGGATCACTTCCTTATCAGCACCGACATTTATTTCAACGAACACTTCTTCCAATGTCTTACTCTTCGCTGAACAGAACTGGTTCCCCGGTGAAGCTTCAATGTACCAGTTTCTATTCTTTCCATAGTACTCTTTTGGTGTTACGAAGAAGTTTTCGTTCTGTGTTGTATTCACGATTTTCGCCTGTTGAATAATGATGTCATTAAAATTGTGTCACGTCACTGATACATTGTTATGTTTAAATTATGTATTGTTTGTGTTAAGATAATTAATTACGGTGTCAAGTATGACAATGTAATTTTAATTATTAAACGATAACAATGTACTCTGTGGTTCTGTGGATTGGATGAATCGTATTATAAAAACCAAGTACACAGTACTGAAATGCAATGCAGTAGAAATTCTTGCTACTAATATTTTGTAAGAATGTACCGTACGAACATAAGACGATGAAGCATTTATTTAGAACTGAAAATTAAGTAGAGCTACTTTCTTAGTTACAATTATTGTAATGATAACCCGACTGTTACTGTCCTATCTTAACTATGATCATTGAATGCAAATGTTTCGTTTACTTTCTTTATTTTTTCTTTCATAATAAACTTCCCCTAAATATAACAAGAAAAGAATTAACAAAACTTCTATCCGTTCAAATTTTGTGATGACCAAGGGAAAATGAGATTCATATAAATATAATAGAAATGTTAATTACCTCTGGTTTAATATTTTTATAATTGATGACATTGGAGACTCCTACTCTGACTGTCCTCTCCCTGTACGTGGGCTTGTCCGTGCCCCCAGGCTCCGTGCGCTCCCGTACCACCAGTAGTTCTTCCTTCTGGTTCGGGCACCAATCGTCATTGAGGGTATCAACGCAGTGAGTACTCTGCAACAAAATAGATCACGTTAAAAAGTAAGAAGTTAATGTATACTTATAGGTCACCTGTATCCTGACCGTCTTTGTATACCCACTGTTGAACATTTAACCAATGCCTTCCAGTGCGGTCCTCCTTCCGCATAGAAATACTTCCGGCTGTCCTCACTAATCCTATATCTCGTTTTAAAAGAAGGTAGTAAGTTCAAACGCAAGATATCTTTTAATTTGTACCACGCAAATAAAGCTATGTGTATATACATGACTTCAAGAGGGTTAGGAATGCATTTTCTTTAACTAAAACAAATTGTTTATAGACATTACAAAAGTTTGTATATTAGAAGTGATTTGACAATTGGTAATTCTAATAATTATCTAATTCTTATCTTTAATATAAACTTTATAGTGTGCAAGTAGAGACAGCGACATCTGGTGGTACCATGAAAGAATGTCTTAGAAATCCGAGTGGATAGCTGTTTATGGTTCGTCGCCTCGTTCTGGTTCTTGACATATAATTAAATATATTAATAGCGTCGAAGAATGAAACTAGATTATACACATATAAAGATTGATTAACATTACCGCCTTTATGTTAGAAAACCGGTCATACAGGAAAATAACGATTTTTTTTTCTATATTCAATGGACAACATCAAATTTTTGTACAAAGTTTTATACTATATAAAATAGTTAACACGAATTTTAGACTAAGTTCGGATTTGCATGTCACCTTGGATCTCACTCTCGGAGATTGCAAGGTTTTATCATTGTCGGATACGTCACGATGGATATCATCGTCGTGATCATCACTTATCTAGTGTCGGTACCGACTAGTTGTGAGCGCATCATGAGTTTATGAGTGTTTATTGTTTTCTATTTACTTTAAAAGGTCTCTAAATGATTAAAGGATTATTTGAAGTTATTAATGTCATCCTCTAACAATGTAGTTTATATAAATATGTTTGTTCTGCGATTATGTTTGTTTTAATCCATAAAATGGATTAAAAGAAAACAGGTCAGAGCTCTTTACTCCTAATCCGACGTACTCCATTTACAATACGAAGATTACTTTACAAAAACAAAATTAAAAAAAAAAAAGTATTTTGATTAATTAATAATTCTTAACAACATCAGTTTACTCTCCGTCTCCGAGGCGGAACTCGAAACCTACTCAGAATACTAATAAGTTTTTTGTTGTTGTATAATATTAATACATTTTAGTTAATTTACTAATATTTTATTACAAGAAAATCATTATAAGTAAGCTTAAAAAAGCTTATGCTATCAAATGGTTCACGACAATAGTCGTATAATGGTATTTGAACCTACGACAACTAGATCTGCAGTTCGTATCCACAATCATGAGGCTATTGGTGCTTCAAACATTATACAAAAGATGTTCGTTTAATAAATGCATGCAAAGTTGTGCGTAGTAGTACAACCGTGTTATTATCTTGGGTGCGCTGTTTATTCTAATCTCTTGGAAGTAATCGAAGTTGGCGCCCCGGGCGAGACGAGTACTGACGCCTGTTTCACACGAAGACAGCGTTGTTGCACAGTATTGCTATTGCTTTAACGCATTACTATAAAGACTACTGTTTGGACAGTTAGTATGCTTTCTGTAGTACTGCCACGTCTACTGAACTGATTCTCGTCCACGTGTGAAAGCATAACGTCTATGTTACTCATATCGGCTGGCAACGCAAACTGCAGCAATTCCTTAAGATGCTAAGTTTACAATCGAGCGAATCAAACGAGATAACCTCAATTATATTTATCACAAAGACTTCGTATGTTTACTAATTATGTCATACATATAATTATGTACAACTTTAATATTTAAATAGGACAACAAAACTAAGACTATTCAAATTATTGTAAGAATAAAGATTTAATGAAATGAAGGACGGATACAAGTATGGTCAGTGCATTTCGCGGTGTTCCACTTACTAATTGCCTTGTTCCTTGCAACAAGACAATCTTCACCCTTTAGAAATAACCTATCAGATAGCAGAAAGCTGCAAACGATGAAGTAATAGTCAAAGTAATTAAGATGCGGCTTGTTAATTATTACTTTCTTGTCTTATTGCTAACCGCCACAATCCCCTAGTTGCAACCCTACCTAAATGTAACTATAAAAGAAGGTTTAAAAGGGCTTAATTATAAAAGTTTAGGAGTCTCCGTATTATTCATTACGGATGGAGAAAAAAAAAGTCTATTTGTACTCATCTTAAAATAGTACGAAATACTGATTGCAGATTGTTGTAAAAAAAAACTCGTTTCAATGCTTTCTTAAAGGTTAGTCGAATGTATCTTTTAATGTGGAACACGCCGAAGGGCCTTGACTGTACTTAATAATGACAATGACTAGAAGTAATGTTTTCAGGGCATGAATAAAACAGTGTTATTACGAAGGTATAGTCCCTAAACGATTTAATTCCAGTATATGAAGTGATATATTAGGTCGCTTACTCATATTTCATATATGTTACCCACGTCAATATTGGTCATACAAGAAAATCCTACGGATGTAGTTATTTAGTACTTGAGATTTGGTTTGTCGTGGTGAATTACCCTGTAGTCATTGGCCATTATTTCATTTGTTTCCTCATACGTCAAATACCATCAAAGAGGTATTACTAAATTACTAAGATCCATTTTACAGCCCATGTGTTTTGTGATTTGATAACGAATAGATTGGAAAAGCATTCTATCTCTTCTCATACTTTTACACTATAATAAAGTATAAATCGAAAACTTGTTCAAATAATTAATTATCAGTTACTTATTTAAGGTAAAGAGAAAAATTAACAAATGAAAATGTTACATCCGGACTCGATATGTTATTCCGTAAGGTATGGGACATCTGTACTAAGCAGTGTTTAAGTAAAGATTTAATGAATGAACGTGCCAATGTCAATGTCTCATGCTAATTCACTTAGAATTCATTAAGAACAATACTCTCTTTCTACATTCCGCAGTCTAGACTACACATTACAAGGGCGGATTGTATAAATAAAGCTGACTAATTAAATCAATATTATGACAGATAAAATACTGGCCAGTATAACTGGTTCCATTGGTATTTGTCGTCTAAAAAAGTAAAGAATCGAACTGGCCATCAATAAGTTTATGAGGTCGTCGAACTGTTATTTTTGATTTATCATTTGATCGCAATGTCAATAAAAAACGAAACTTTTTTTAGTTTTATCTGGCCTGATATCTACACGTAGAGCATCTTGTTTGTCTATTGAAATGATTCGTTTCGTTTATGTTTTTTACGTCTTTGTATCAAATATATAAATTTATGTTATGATGCACAGAGATATGGGTGCCTGCCAAGTGTCGGAACAAGATGCCGACGATAGAGTCAAGTGGAGAAGACGGATACGAAAGGCTGACCCTACCACCATGTGGGACAATTAAGGCAGCAAGAATGAGAGAGTTTTGCTATGGCCTTCAATTATGATGAAAAACATAAATTACACTTTTGTTCTCAATTGTTGTTTGAATTTACTTAAATTTACCAATTCCCATGTTTGACTTCTAGTAAACTATACTAGTAATATATTTTTAAAACACGAGAGAACAAAATGGTATTCGAATGAAAATAGAGCGTGTTAGCGTGTTAAGAATTGCGTGAATGCGTGAATAGTAATTAGTCCGCGAGTCGTGTTAGTCACTAATGTGCATCACGGCCGCGTGTGAACGAGCTGCACAAGGATACAATGACCAACAAAGGATTTGACCGAAGAAGCTTGGATTCACGGTCGTTGTTCATCTGTGTAGAGCTTTAAATGTAAATTGTTTTGTTATTAGAGTTGACATTGATTCGAGGCCTTTGCATCGATATTGTTTTCGACGATTGTGTAAGATACTTATAAACACGACTTAACTCACGTTTTAATCGGTACCGAATATTTTAGAGCCCATCGGGTGCTCTTCTTCAGGGTAAGTGGTATTGATACTACAGCGCGTTCGCATTCTAGCTCGAAACTAGTCGGTACCGACAGCAATTTACACGTGAGTTAAGTCGCTTTTATACCTAGTATAGTGAAATGTCATACGAAATTTTTAATAATTTATTACGTACGCGGTTTAGAAATGGATCAACATATCATTTTTTTATTAAAGTATAAGAGATTATGAATGTTAGTTCAAATTAAGAACACAGTAGAAGCAGCGAGATACTTATTCGAATATTAAACGGAATAGTATTTTACGTGATTTAACATTTATCAAATTGGCATGGATAACAGTGTCGCATACATGATTTTATCGATGAGACAGTCAGGACCACCTCAGCCGAACCGGTCTTCACCCAATTACGTTAACCAGTTCCGCGTGTATTTAACACTTGAGGCGTGTGTTTTATTTGTATTGCAATTTTTTGTATGATTCACGTCACGATATAAACGAGGCAAAGTTACTGGCAGTCAAGCTTGTCGCTTGTCGAAGAAACTTTTTTTATAAAAAAAAAAAAAACTGTACATAGTAAGTAGGTAACTTCAATTTGTAAGTATTCCTCTATATATACATGACACAGTCGAATAAGGTGCCGTCGATATTTGAAGTCTGTCCCCTTCACAACATACTAAGCAGAAATTTCATATGAACATAAATTATGCAATTCTAGATAGCCTAAGTTAAATAGTAAGTTCAGGTTAAGGATTAGTAACTTGAGTTATTTTTTTTTTACTTTTACAGAAACAAGGTAATAAAATGGCATATATAATGTTATTTACATTTATGCCGAATTTTATCTACATAGGTTAGACGGTTTTGGACATATGTACAAACATACATCCAAAGATTCGAATTTTAGAATGTTACTAAGGCTGCTTGTCAAATTTTCTTGTCTAACAATTTATTGCGTGAGGTTAATGTACCGTTTAAAAAACGATCACATTTCAAATCCAAGTCATAAAAGGGCATTAAACCCTTGACAGAGGTTTGCAAGAATAAAACGCGTGGGTTGTCGTAATAATAGCTTAGCTGCTGATTATACTCTCCCAGCGCTGCGTGATCGTTGAGAAATTTTATCGATTCGACAGCAAAATTTTCAACTGTTTCGCTCTAACTTAAAGTAAACGATAGAGACGGTTATTGAACGTTTCACAAGATTGGGAGAGGCTGGGATGGTGTGTGGGTGGTACGTGGGTAACTGCACAGAAGTCCCCCTATTGCGCCATCTAGCGGTAACCAGTTTTGTAATAAGTAAAAGTGCTTTAAACATTTTAACGGCATGCTACATAGAATATTTTACTTAAAATGCCATTCCATTGTTATACTTGTTTACATTTCCGATTAATCATGTTCAATTTGTAACTTAGATAACAAAAAAACAATCTCACGTGTTAGATAATTATAGCATTTATAATGACATTTATAAAAGTATACAGAAGCGCATGTAAAAAACGTAAACTTTCGATGTAACTACAATATAATTGCGTCCCTAAAATAATACGTAATGACGGCAACTGTTTATATGAAAATACATAGAACACAATAGCGATGAACCTTTGTCTTTGGCGAGTGAGATCACCCGCATCATGCTACATTAATTCCATGCTTTTGAGTCATTGGAACTTTATTCAATATAATACAACTTAATTAATAAACTGTCAACACTTTGACTAACAACAGTCTTAGAATTAAATTATAACAGAAATATTTTAAGATACTGGACACAGTTTTTTTTAAGGTGAGTAAATAATTTAATCATCACCTATAGATTATTAGATAAAAATTTACCCGATAAGTGCCCTCTATATTATAAAGTTGTAAACTTTACAAAATAAATTCGCAAATCATAATTACGTGGAATGCGGTATTAACAGTTTTAAGTCAAGTATTGATAATTACCAACTACGTACATTTCAATGTAAGCACGTAAAGCTAATTGAAGCACGTACGTAATTACTTATTACGCTGTATAAGTTAATCCCACGCATAAAATTGTTCTAGTTACGCACCGGTAATGTTGTAGTTAGGCGAGTTTACTGCCTACGCAGGTACACTGAGGAAGGAGACATTTTACTATACAGTACACACTCACTACTATGAGAAATTATTTTTTTTTCAAGATTTTACGGCCTTCTTACTGGAAATTTAATCTAATAAACACGAATGTATAGCAAATATAAACTTATCTATATATATAAAAATGAATTGCTCTTCGTTAGTCTCGCTAAAACTCGATAACGGCTGCATGGATTTATCTTACCTTGGTCTTGGAATGTTCGTGGAGGTCTAGGGAAGGTATAAAAGGTGAGAAAAATTAGAAAAACCCCCGTGAAAGCTTTAAAAATAGCCCTTTTCCTTTTCCGATACATGCGTTATTTTGCGAGGAGGAAATGTTTTTTTTTTGTATTTCCTAATAAATTCAAAAATCTGTTTATTTATTGCCTTTAAGGCGAAACA
>JAODUI010000001.1:2051024-2072294 GCA_027563995.1 Papilio gigon | reverse complement strand
ACCGAGTTGCACGTGAGTTAAGCCGTTTTATAAGTTATATAGTGAAATGTCTCACGAAAGTTTTAATAGTTTAATCAATCACAATTAAATTAAAAAAAATATGTAATTTGACTGCAGCATTATTATGTAGGAATGCAATAACCGAAATCTAGAATAAGTTTAATGGATCTACTTAAGATGGAGCTCCTTTAACCAGAAATTGTACTTTTAATGTAGATAGATACTTACCCGTCCCTGCAATTGCAGGTTCCACAGTGACAGAAGCCGTGTCCACTGCAGGCGCTTGTGTCGCCCGGCGCGATGCACGTAACGTTATCAGAACGACTGCCACTGCTACTTGCAGTGCATTCACACGCACCACCGTACCTGATACATAGAAGTGACGTCACATGAAGTAGCCATGCATATCAATGAATATTTAGTAATCTGGAATGAAGTTAGCTATCCTATGTTCTGATTACGACATCTATAACACAATGACACAAGCGAAGAAACGTTTACTGACCTGCCAGGATGACATTCGCATATTCCACATCTACGATTGCCAAATGAACTGCAGTCTGTTGAATTTTCAACAGTTGGACAATTGCAGTTATTAATAATATTGATGTTCAGCGTTAATTTTTCCTTAATCCCTCCAATTAATACATCAACAGTAAACGTACTTTCAGGTACGTTATCTAAAAGTTTTATCGTTCCTGTAAAATTAATTTGTTCACCTTTCCTCACGTTACATTCATTTCCTTCTGACTTGAAACAGTCTGGTACAAATGTTAGGTTCGTTTTTTTAATGTATGTTGACTTTACGTCTAATTTTATCTTCTGTGTGATTGCCTGCGAACAGATATAATAACAATGCGGATAAATGGATTTATTTGTTACTGAATAATTCTAATATCCTCCTTTTGAACCGTCTCTGTCTCCTCTTTCGTAGTCACCGAGCATAATATCAATAAGCAATTTTATATTTACCTCATAAATGTTCTTTAATATTTCATCCATGTCACTGCTATCGTAAGTTGTACAGAATGAATGTCGCAGAGCATGGGTGAGCTTTGTGTAATGATTCTGGACTTTCGACTCAACAGCAAATACTACTATTATTTGTTCTTCACTCGCTAATTTATTTATAATACTGACAGAAGGATAATCCATTGTTGCTTCGTTTAAATAAACACCATCTTTTGTGTAGCATTTTCCATCGTATGGCTTTATAATGCCTCCAGCTTTACCGTCTCCAGCCACGTGATATGAAGCATCTGTTAATAATACTATAATTTTTCTCGACTGTGTCCTCCAACCGATTTCTTCTTTACAAGCCATCACTTGTGCGAGGGCATCTAATGCACTCTCGGGTTCGTCGTAATTTTTTCTAAGCGGTGTCTTTGATAATACCGTTTTAAAACTTTCGTAGCTTTCTGTTAACTTCACGTGATGTTTGAACGAGTAAGCAGTATCGTTACTAATGATTTCTCTGGAAATATACATGATAACAATATTATGAAACAACACGACTTGACAGTGAACTGAATTTGTCAAATTTAAGTTAAAAAAAGTTACTTACGAAGTGAAAGGTAAAACATTTTTTTCGACAAATGTACCTAGACCTAAATAGACATTGTTCGTTAGATTGCTTAATGTCGAAAATATTCGTTTACTTTGATCTGCGACTCTCCTTTTTATTTCGTACATAGAATTAGATACGTCAATTAGAAAATAAATATCGACAGGATAATTGCTTGCGGCGTCGTACGAAAAGTTGAAACTGATCTCTTGTCCTATTCTCAAGTCGACGTTATACTGCTGCGGTCTTATCTGTACAGTTTTACCGATGTCTGAACTGAACGATTTATCTTCAGTTACGTTTATTAAACTGGTAGGGTTTATTCTTTGACTCGGACACCAGTCTTCGGTGAAGACGGATTTACAACGATAATCTTTCCAATCGTCCTGGAATAAAAGTTTAGATTTACAATAAGAATGAATACAAAATTAAAAGTTCTTACTTTTATTTTACTAGATTTTTTCTGCGAATTTGTTCACGAGACAGATTTCTAAGTAGCCTATGTGATCTTCCATACAATGTTCTAGATTTATACCTAATTTAATGGATATATTGTCAGGAGACAGCGCAGGGCAAACGACGTTGGCGATCTCTCGTGTCGGAGGCCAAGACCCACTTTGGGTCGCTGCGCCAGCGCAGTAAGTAATGGAGATACATGTTAACAAACATCCATTCATCTTAACTTTCGCATTTATAATGATAAGTAGGGTTAATAATTAACATTCGTATATAAGTTAGATTAGATAGTTAAGTTAGATTACATTAAGTTAGTTAGATAGTAGGTATATCATGAATTATTCTACCAATGATTGAAGTTGGTGATTTAGTCAAACAGTAAATTGTTTTCCCGTGCTTGAGCCTGCTACTGAGCACGTAACATGACTAATTGTCCAATAATGCTTTAAGTAACAAATAAATTACCTGGGCACACCAAACACAGTTATTTGAATCCAAAATACATTTGTCACAGCTTTTATGATTTTCACATAAGTCTAAAGCATACCCTGTTGATATAAATACACTTAATATAAAACTAATTAATGTTTTATAAAACATTTTATGCACAACACTCGCTTACAATGATTAACGAGCATCAATAACATACATATTTCGCCTTTTGGTATTTGCTTAAGGTGAAGAGATTCATTTATTTATGTACTCACAAAAGTATGCCAACAGCCAAATTAGTATCAATACAAAAAATGACATCACAAAAATAAAATTGATAACTGTCTAATAATAGGCATTAAAAAACAATAATAGTCAAAAGAGAAAAACGAAAGAACAAGATAAGAAAAAATAGTAAAAAAAAAATATATTTACGGTTGACCGCGTCTTTGTCTTTGGTTCATTTATCGAATGAATAAAGATTTGAAAATGAAAGTCCTACCAAAATGGACCCTCTCAGTTTTTAGAGAACTGTAACGAACATGAAGTATTGGCTTGATTTTGTTCTGTATATCAAACATTTATTATAATCGCGTCTTTTCGTATCCCTAAAATGTGAGTTGTTTACTTTTATTTTATTTCATTTTACGCGTTGTATGAATTAGGGTCCTTCAAGAATCGAGCGTATCTCTTTCTATGGGTCGGCAACGCATCTGCTGCTCTTGTGTTGCGGATGTCCATGGGCTTGTTTGCCCACTTCTTTTATTAAAAAAAAAACAATTATTTTATGCGTTTCTTCGCCTTAATTAATCGGTATAAATATTTTCCGTTACATACAGAAGCTTGAGTACAAGGAAAACATTGAGTTTATCATAACACTGAAAATAATTTACCTCGTCGTAACCTCGAGAGAAACATGTACCTACATATTTTTACCAGGATTTTTTAATTCATCTATGGAAATAAAAAAAAATGGAGTGTCTCTATAAGATTTAATTTAATAATAAAAAATCACATTTAGCGAATCCAATTTTGAAATTTGTTATCTGTAGTCAAGTCCGAATTCGTTTCAGGTAATCTCGGAAACGGTTAAACAGTTTTAGACGCGACTTTTATTGGAAGGTAGCTAATGTATGCTGAAGTGACTTGGCCATTTTTTATTAAATCCACACTGACGAAGTCATAAGTAACAATGAATTGGGTTTAGTGCTTCAAGGCCGACGAGTCCCACATACTCCCTGGATAAAGGATGGCTACATCATGATGTAATATATCTTATTGCACAGTTATATTGATTGTGACGTTTTATCACTACTATATCTTTAATTAATAAATATTGGGAAAGAGCACGATTTAGATTATCAATTAATGTCGTAACTCTTACGATGTGAATAATAAACTTTGAAATTACGTATTTAGCTAGCACTTATATAAGACGAGGGTAAATGCGACAAAGACCAAAACAAAAGAGAGTCAGCATGTATAAAAGGCAATAACAAGTATATGAGTTGAAATTCTGAATTTAAAAAGAATGAGGACATTCTATCAAATTGTATCAAAAACAAAAGACAACATAGTCTAATTATACATCAATTGTCAGTAGAGATAACTAAATTATTTTGTGTACTTAATACTTAAAACGATAAAACATATATTATAACACTCTTGAAATCTAATCGGATATTGTTCATCGTTTATAAATTATCAGTCATGTTTAATACATAAGACATCTTCTACACAACATGACGAGTCGAAAGGAGTTTCTTAAATTTATATGTCACGTATTAGTTTCGTCGTATCTTTTAGTTTGTGTTCACGGCGACAAAGAGAAAGTTGACAGAACTGATCCTAGTATTATAGAAGACTCAACTTTGGATACCGTGAGTATCTTATGTTGTTGATAATAAGCTAAGTTTGTTTGTTATAGAAGCTATAAAACTCTTGTTAAACAAGCACTTACCGGACTTCATCGGAAGTTGAATATATTTGAAGTAGACTCCATAATTGTTCGTTTTAACTATAATTGTATTTCACAGTTCACACTTATCCGTAAATATGGCTATCCTTGCGAGATACATAGAGTACATACAGAAGACAAATACATTTTGGAAATGCACAGAGTACCCCATGGTGTACGCAAAACGGATAACACCAGCAGACCAGTTGCATTTCTCCAGCATGGCTTACTTTCATCCTCTGCGGAGTGGGTACTCATGAGGCCTGGAAAGGGACTAGGTAAGATAAAGTACATTTACTTGCAGACTAAGCGAGTCAGTTTTAAATAAAACCAGTATACGATGAGACATGTGCTAAGTGAGGAATAAAAATAAAGCGTGACTATATTATAACAATCCGGGGATGTTTAGAAATGGAATGACACTTGACAGTACAGAATCGGTTAAGGTGCTGAGATTAATGGCGGCAACAATGAAACACACAAGGAACATAACTCTCACGTATTTGAACTTTACAGCATATATTCTAGCCGATGCAGGCTATGACGTGTGGATGGGAAATTCTCGAGGCAACACCTACTCCCGCAATCACGTCTCAACAAAACCTACACAATCTTCCTTCTGGCAGTTCAGTTGGCATGAAATCGGTTATTACGACCTGCCGGCAATGATTGATTACGTCGTCAAAGAAACAGGTGTTGCTAAAATTCAATACATTGGTTTTTCACAAGGGACCACAGCTTTCTGGGTAATGGCTTCCATGAGACCGGAGTATAATTATAAAATAACGGCCATGCATGCTTTGGCACCGATCGCTTTCATAAGCAACGTTAGAAGTCCTCTTATAAAGACTCTTGGACCGTTCACAAACTCCCTTGAAGTAAGTAATTTCCAAAACCTTTAAAATCCTATATTTATCTAATTCCTAATTACACTGAAGCACTTATTACCATGGATTAAAAGTAAATGCAATATTTTAGCTCGTCATGAAAATCTTGGGTGCCAATGAATTTTTGCCCAACGGTAAAATAAATGAATTAGCAGGAGAAAAATACTGCTTAGAAGAGGCTGTCACTCAAGTTTTATGTAAAAATCTATTATTTCTTATATGCGGGTTTAATAATGAACAATTAAATAAAGTAAGTTGTAACCTTTGAACTATTGAACGTACTTAAATCACGACTTACGATTCATATGCGTGAATTATGGTCTTTAAAACTTTACTGATAAATACTGAAGCGAAGTTTTTCTTGCAGACAATGTTACCAGTGGTGCTCGGTCATACTCCCGCTGGCGCATCTACCAAGCAAATAATCCATTTCGGCCAGCTGTACAAATCGAACAAATTCGTTCAATTTGATTATGGAAGGTACAAGAATAGACGCATTTACGGAAGTAGAAATCCTCCATCTTATAATTTAAGCGCTATAACGATACCAGTCTTTTTACATTATGCTGACAATGACTGGTTGTCAACACCCACTGACGTGCATAGACTAATGCTGGAACTGCCCGTCGCTGTCGGCAAGTACCGAGTGCCAATGAAGATGTTCAATCATTTAGATTTTGTTTTCGCCAATGACGCCAATAAACTAATATATGAACGTTTATTAAATATCATGTCACAGTTCAAGTAATGATTGAAATAAGAGAATACATATTGTCACTTTTTATTTTATTTAATTTCACCGTTTATTAGACGTCTACATTTTCACTTCTAACGTCACAAATATTGCACCTACATGTAATTAAAATATTAATAAAAAGCGTAATTATATATGGCAATTTCGAAATTACGAAATTTTCGAAAAACTTGCGTAATTTGTAATGTATGTTCAAGTATTGTTGTATCGAACAAGGATCATAGAATTTGTTTTCTGAAAGTAACGTTAATGTCTTGCCGATCCGCACACTTGTGTTCTTTATTAGCGATGGTTATTTCTTTCCTTACAATTTGTCCAAACGTTTTCTGCACTAAAATATAAGAGTTTTGTTTTTAAATAACAGTTCGCAATTGAAGTTATTTTTAAAGCGAAATCCTTACCTTTAGTTAGTAATTCGATCGGGTCTTGTTTACTGCAGCAACGCAATTCTTCTACGGCGAAATTTTCAGTTGACTTATTTGTTTTATGAACAACTTGTAGCATACACACATGTTTGAAATCCTATAAAGATGAAACAATTAATACAATATCTATTAGAAGTAAACTGATATCTTTTTCTTTAAATTTACCTCCGTTCTATAATTCTTGACGGTTATCATGACTTCGGAATTGTTGTCTTTTGGTGCAGCAGTAGAGAAATTCTCATCGGAGCTTGTGTCTAAAGGTTTTAAATCATAATTACTATCACAGACAGAATTACAAATAGTTGGACGATGGAATGACAACCGCGATTGAAATTTACGGACTTCCATTAATTTACTTTTAAGGGAAAAATTCTCTCTTTTCAGTTCTTCAACTTCGTTCGCTTGTGTTTCCAATTGGCCTTTCAATGTTGTTAAGTAATTGTTCAATTTTTCATCGACATGATTAAGAGGATCGCATCCAATATCCAATAATTTCACAGTGCTGGTAGCCGCAAAATCAGTAGTTTTCTCTTTAAACGTTTGAGATCTGGTCATCACTCTACTTCTTTTCCGTTTCATATTAATTTCAGCTAATTCGTGTGCGCATATATCTTTTTCAGTATATAATAAATTCTCATCGTGTCTCCCACACTTGTGACCTCTCCATGTAAAGCTACTAGTCGTTAATGAAGGTATTAAATTTTTGACATATGCAGCCTGCTCCATTATATCTCTTTGCCAAGCTTTCGCTACGCCGTTAATATAGTCGGTGGAACTTCGATGCTCTCTCGCTATCACCTCAGCTTTAGGAACTGTATTGATTTTTAAAATCTTACATAAAATTACTTTCCAAAACGTTCGTATACTCTTTAATGCACTTAAACATTTATCGCATGGCCAATGTCCCGTTTCTAGTTCCTCCTATGAAAAATCAAATAATCATTTTACATACTATGAGATATTAAAGATTTGCATAATTAAAGAAAATAAAAATACAAGTACTTCTTCAAAGAAATGTTCCATTTTTTCACTATTTTTGAGACAGTCCTTCATAGCCTGGCACGACGTGCAAATAGTTTCCAAAATCCTTTTGGATTTGCAATCAGGATGACAACGTGGGGCTAGCTATTTAAAAAAAGGTCACTAATTATTATAACTTGGAAGTATTAATTAATCACGGATTTCCAGATACACTAAAAGAACAACGAAAATATGATAATATTAAACTTACTTGACCAATGTTCCTGCAGGACATTGATTTGAATAAATTGTTCAAAGTGGACAAAGGCAGCAGGCAAGGCGGCATGTTGCACTTGATCCATTCCCTCAGGTACCGGTCGCGCGCGCTCATGTCATGACTCCAAGCTCGCAAGTCGAAACAGGAGTCATAAGATTTCAATTTGCCTTCGTTGCGAGACGGTAAAATAGTTTTTCTGTGATATGTATAATTCATTGAAGAAGAAATCGGTTTGAATTTATTTTTACAGATATTTTATCCTCTCGAACTTCATGACAAACAATTTTGATATCTGAAAACTAATTGTCTTTGAGGAAGTGTGTCGACGTCACGGACGTTACTCGTTGCGTTCTGAATTGTTATTCCGGATTTTTAATTTGTATAAAAGTAGATTTCTAGGAATAGCCGGTTTGCAAAAAGCACATTATGAATTGGGAAAGAAAAGACAATGAATTATACGTGGAAGAAAAAAGACGGAGCAGAGTCTTTCCTTTTTTTTAAATCTAGGATTCTTTTCGTATTTTGTACTTGGTTGGTTACAGAAATTTGAAGCATTCAAAGCTTTGAAAAATGTCATTCGATTTAAAGACATATCTCAATAGCGACTGTTTGACAGTTCAAAATATTTATTGTTTTGGATATTGTTTATAATTATTGATAATACGTTACTGGTAATGGATTTAAAATTTAATAATGTTAAATATACAGCGTAAATGTCATAATGTTGGTTACATAAATAAATCTGAGTGTTTGTGTTTACGTTAAGTCATGTCGTTCATATCGAAAAGAGAACGAGTGTTCAACGAGTACGATCTCGTCGACTTGCCCGCGAGAAATGAAGGCAAGCTGAAAACATATTCGTCGTGCACCGACGCGAGAGCCTGGTCACATTTCTGTTCGGACAAAAGTGACCATTTGGTGGAAATTATAAAACGTAACAATGAAACGTGCAGACCGAAGTACATACCGACTGACGTCATAGTGAACACACTGATGGTTACGAAGAATACTGAAATCAATCGTCTGAGACGCAAGGTCGAAGAATTTGAACAGTTGCTGGCGGCGTACGATCAGCTTGATCTTACACATGACCAAAAGAGCGAGATAGCCAATGCTGTGAGTACATCGATTTTGTATTATTTGGTAATATAAGTGAAATTTCTTAATACGAAATTAATGTTTCAGCATACAGCCATAAAAGTAGCTAACAAACAACTAGATGACATGGTAAGGACCGTCCTCATTATGTCTGTTTATTTGTTATCATTATTCCTAATTTTTTTTTTTTTCTAGTGTTTGGATCTAGATCTCTCAGGGTTCACAGAGGTAATTTACGAATACGGTATGTTCTTTTTTTTATTTAAATAAGACGAAAATTTATTTGCCTTTTTATTTTTAGGGTATTGATTCTGAAACTTTTGAGGTATGTTAAATTTTATATGTTTTAGTAAAATAAATATTTTTTGCTAATAAGTGTATATTGTTAATTATTTTATTTACTTTTAGACGGGAAAATCAAGAGGAGATGAGGTAAATTCCTTTCAATACTCACGTTTTCGTTGTAATTGTTTGTTCTATGTTCAACTCTCTTTTATAATTATTGTTTTTTTATAATATCGTTAATATTTGCGGCTCCACCAGTTACTAAACTATTTAATGCGCACTTATTTAATTTTCAGATAATGCGATATCAAGAATTTGAGGTATTTTTATTTATATTGTACTTCCATATTCCTGAGAAATTGTTTTGACTATTTTTTTTTATTTCGTCGTTAACTTAAACTTTTGAAACAATATCTTAAACATATGTTACTTATAAAACGGCTTAACTCACGTGCAAATCCGTGTCGGTACCGACTAGTTTCGAGCCCATAAGGCTCTTCTTCAGGGTGAGTTGGATTGGTACTGTAACCCGTTCGCGGCCCGTCGCTCACTGAGCGTAAGCGAGTTTTATAATGTCTCACGAAAGTTTCAATAGTTTAATATCCTCAACAATTATTGTAGACATCGTTTTATTTTTTATTTTAAATCTTATGTTTGTTCCCAGACCAGCTCGTCAATTGCAACTGAGGTTAGTACTATAATTATAAATTTAAAATTGCACTATAATTATAAATTTAGTATTTTAAAGTTTGTACACACTCCCTATTGTTAAGTTCCAAGTAAAAGAAATATATCTTAGAGATTTAAACCAAATAAAGCGATTTATAATGTCACATATTGAGCACATTTATGTTCTGAAATTATTAAGGTCGCTATAAATGCCTAAGGTATGTGAAATCTAGGAAGACTGTCAAACACATGGAAATTTTAAAAGTTTGTATGGATTAATATTTAAATATATATAACATTATTTTTTTTAAATTACGTATCATGGATAGATTTATAATCTATAGATGTAGCGTTTCATATGAGGACGTTTAATCGAGAATCTATTTTCGAATTTCCCTTTTGTATATGACAACACTGAGGGTATTAACCCTAACAAAACGCCTCCGAAGGCTTTTATTCGCACCTCTTTTATACTCTAGATAAGTTTATATGTCTATGGTTACATGTTTTATATTTAGTACTCAAATTGTATGTACTTTTAGAGGTCTGTGGACAAGTCTTTATATCCGAGTAAAGAAACACAGACACAGGGTGACCAGAGTGGACCTCTTAGTTGCCCGTGCGATGCGAGCACCGGTAATACGACGTTTATTATTAATAGTTTTTAATTAAATTATTTTTATTAAATGACTGTTATTAATTTTAGTTGTTCACGATCCAAGGATTGAGGTTATGAAGGATACTATAATCAGAAAAGATGCCAAGTTGAATGCGATGCGAAATACAATTGCTGTAAGTGTTTTTATTATTGAATATAAACTAAAGAAACATTAGGCAATTTCGAACGTAATACATAATCGTTGTATTTTTGTCATAAAATTGTTTTACTCATTTCCAAACTTTAACTGTGTAAAATTTTACGGTTCTCCAATCGCGTGAGTTTCTTAAAATAAGGTAGGAAATTTCTGTTCCACATATTAATGTAATCTGCGCACGTAAATAGTGGTATATTTTTTAATATATATGCAATGTTACTTAATCCGAGTGACGTGATTTCTTGCAGGTCATGGAAAACGACGTGTGTGAACCTTACTGCATTTATGCTCATATTTACACAGCGCTAGAAAAAATATTTGGTATTTTGTGTCAGAATGAAAAATACAAGCACTATCTCGATCTATTGGTAAATATCATGTTATATGTTTTCTTTTTTGTTTAGATGAATTAAAAATAAAAAAACTTTTGATTATACTTACAGACATCGGGTAAAGATACACGTAATGTCGACATAAAGGGAAAGATCTTTTATAAATTGAAAGTACTGGAAAAATTCTGTTGTGCCCTCATATCACCTTGTTCGAAAGAATGTTCGTGTTACCATTCGGAAATAATTTCAAGAGTTGAAACCGCGTTTGCGGTGACCACACAAGAAAACTTTGAACTAAACATCGACAGTAAGAGGGCACATCTTGTGGCAGATATAATCGGTAACGATGAGATGAAGGAAATACTTAGTAAAAACAGTACATCTGGTGATGATGAGATATTAGCAAATGAAACCCTGTTCATTAACAGCTGTAGTATAGAAGTACAGAATCTACATCGATTAAAGAATTTACAATCTTGCTATGACGAGCTTCTGGTGTGTCATGACGAATTAAAATATGAGAAAAATTGTTTAACACAAAAATGTCAAAAGTATGAAGAACTAGAAAAAGAAAATGAAATATTAAAAGACAAATTAAACTGTCATAACATGTTACTTACTGAAAAAGATTATTACAAGAAACGTTCAGAAGATCTCGACGATCTTAAAGAGAAATTTATTGTGCTGGCTGATGAAACAACTAATTTGGAAACGCATTTACGTGCTCAAAGTGACATAATCGACTCAAAAACATCGATGTTGGAACAGCTCAGAAGCGATAATATATCTTTGCAAAATAAATTAAGCGAATCATCAACTGATTGGGAAAAAGAAAAGCATGCATTAATTTGTAAATTAAAAGAAAGTGAATGCAAGATGATGTGTCAAGAACAACAAATAGAAACTCTAACAGTTGAGATAAACAAGTTTCTAAGGAAGAATAAAGATAATGTTAGTGGCATAAGTAGCAAGTTAACAATCACCTTTATTTAAATATAAGACAATTTCCATATTAGATATTTTCGCAGGTCGAACGAGAAAGTCAACGTGAGTTAGATGAATTTATAGAGCAAATAAATTCACTTCGGCAAGAAGTTAAAAATCTGAAAGATAATCTTTTTTACAAAGAAGAAGAAAACAATCATCTTAGAAATGAATTCCATGAAAAACTCATGATTGATAATCTAGAAATTGAAAATTGGAAAGGTAGAAATAATAATAATAATAAAGCCTCTTTATTCCATACTAGCTGACCCCGCGAACTCTGTTTCTCCTTAAGGGTAATAAATAAACAGATTTTTTAATTCATTAGGAAATACTAAAAAAACATTTCCTCCTCGGAAAAAATCGTTTGTATGGGAAATGGAAAAGGCCATTTTTAAGGCTTTCACGGGAGTTTTTCTAATTTTTCTCACCTTTGAAACCTTCCCTAGACCTTCACGAATATTCCAAGACCAAGATAATACAAATCCGTTCAGCCGTTCTTGAGTTTTAGCGAGACTAACGAACAACAATTCATTTTTATATAAATAGACACAATTTACTTTGTTAGTATTGTTAGTTAATAGGTCGACTGTGTTTCACATTTTCAATATGGATCCCTCTTTTAAGGAAATAGGCTTCCTCTATCTTCTTCCAACCTTCTCTACTCCTACCTAGAGTGAACCAGTCCTTCCCTGTCACTTCGAGAAACGTAGAAATTAAGGTAGTCATAAAAAGAAATAATTACTATGATTTCATATGACTAGACAAATGTGACAGTTATTCTAACTTTTAAGTTACACAAATAATTTAATTCGATATCGTCAATCGGCTTTTGGAGGCTTTTTAGGTGAAAGTTCGACTATTATGTAAAAAGGCTTAAAAACATAGACGCGTTTTGATGAAGGAATTTTCATATATGGTAATTTGTTTCTAGATATGAATGAAAAGATGATAAAACGTAATGAAAATTTAGAGGCATTAATACAAGAATTACAAGATCGTATTAAAAATTTAAGCGATGAAAATCAAGAGTTACTTAATGAAAAGAAAGGTTTAAGTGATGAACTAGTTAACAAATGTTTGGAGTCGAAAAGTGTTATGATGGAAGCGGACAGCATAAAACAAGAAAATAGTAACCTTGTAAACCAGTTGCAGGAGATGAATCAGCTTTTCAATGCTAAAATTCAAGAATTAGAAATTGAAAAAAAAGAAGCACTGAATTCATTAAGCCTGGCCAGTAAAGAAAGTAAATTGTTATTACATACTATTAGTAATTATGGGTTATTAGCAGTAAATGCTGAGAAAAGTGTCGATAGCCTACAGATTAGTGTAAAAAATTCAGATGAAAAGGAAATTATAACGTTAAAGGATCAAAGTAATGGGAGTGAAGTCTTGTTAAATGAAATCGATAAATTAGTCGCAATCAACACGGAAAGTATCAAAAATTTAATAAGCCAAAGTCGTGAAAGTATAAAACATTTAGAAGAGAAAGATAATGAGTTGTTAGAAAGTAAACTTCGAGAAATAGAAAACTTAAAAGAAAATTTAGAGGTTTCACAAAATTTATATGAAAATCTCGAAGAAGAAAAAAGTAGTCTGTTAAGCAAATTACAAGAAAAAACAATTGAAATCGACAAAGCAAACATTCAAATTCAAGTACTTAAAGAACAGAAAGAGTATTTTACAACCGTTTTGGACGAAAATAAAAAAATAAAAGAAGAGCTGGCCATGGTAAAACATCGTAATAATGTAATGTTTGACGAAAATAACAATTTAAAGAATGATTTATTACTCAAAAATCATGAAATTCAGACTCAATTAAATACCTTAGCTACAATGAAAATAGAAAAGAAACTTTTCATTTCACTATCGGAGAGAGTTAGAACTTTGGAACAGAACTATTTTAATTTATGTAGAGAGTACGATAATTTACTTCTCGAAAAGGATAATATCGAGACACAAATATCTAGACAAAAACATGAACTTAATAATTTACAAAGTATTATAAAAGTAAAAAAGGATGAAAACAATAAAATGGTCGTTCAAACCCAAGCATTGCAAGATCAACAACAATTATTACAAAATAAGATTGATTCGTTACAGACGGAAAACTGTAACTTGAAGGAATCTCTGAACACGATTATGGAGGAAAACGATAGTCTTATAAATAAAATTAACTCCAAAGTATCTTTGGAAAATGATTATGATGAGTTAAAAACTGCTTACGAGGGAATGAAAAAGGAAAACGAAGATCTTGAGATTGAATTACAATCAAAATCGATTCTTATGCAAAGTCTAGAAAATAGAAACCAAGAGTTGCAAGAAGCAACTAAGAACCTGATGGCTTATAACGAGAACATAGAAGATACTTTGATAAATACAAGAAAAGAGGTAAGATACCTTCACCATCTTTTGGTAAAATACTCGAGGCATCTGCATTTAATAACCACCAATGTCAATGTTTTCGTTTCCGCTGCTAGCAAACTTTTTAATTTTATCTCTAGCAGCCCAACAGTTTGGTTAGTAAATGTAACACGTGTATTGTTGTGCAGCTTACGTCAAGCTTGTAAGTGTCGTTGTTACTTCTACTTAACCTTTCATTTATTGTTTTATTTTACGTTATTATCAGGATATCTTTAATTGGTGGTATAGTGAAAACATTGGAGTTTTTAAACCGATACAATACTTTTTCAGCTTCAGCTGCAAGTAAAATCATCTAATTCTATACAAGTGGTTGATATAAAAAATGAAGTTGAGAAAATTAAAGAAGAAAATCATTGCAATCTGAACAGAATCCAACAACTTTTGAACGAATTGAAGGAGTCGGTAATTATCCAAACTTGACATACAGCAATAGGCAAATTCAATAAATTAGTTATTTAAATCAACAGTCTATACTCGTAAGTATGTTTGTATGAGTGTCAGTGTGAATGATCCATTGCTATGTTTCTAGTTGATTTCTAAAAAAAAGTGTTTTAATGTCTTATAGACGCGTAGTATAGAATGCTGGTTTTCGTTAGATGTTTTTATTATTATTTCAGGATCAAATCGTAGCTAACCTTGGTAATGAAATTACCGATCGTGATGATAAAATAGCTATTTTAGAGAATCAAGTCAATGAATTAGGAGATGAAGTGGAAAGATTGCAATCAAGCCTAGCTACCATGTTAGACATTGGCGAGAATAAAGACATCAGGAATTATGAAATAGATCAATCACTAAAGCTAATGGATGCACGCCGTAAGAAATTCATTTTCGTATTATTTAAAATTTTTCCTTACCTCTAAAATATTTAAATTATTAAAAAATTCGTGAGACATTTCACTATACTACTATATTCGCGGCCCTTCGCTTACTAACGCGAACGCGCTACAGTACCAATCCAACTCACCCTGAAGAAGAGCCTCCGATGGTCTCGAAACTAGTCGGTACCGACACCGATTTACACGTGACTTAAGCCGTTTTATAAGTAGTACATTTGAAATATTTGTTTCTTATTTTATTACATCTTTTAGATTCGAAAGCTGCACATAATATGAGAATCGAAGTGGCTAAATTGAAGGATCAAAATATTCAACTAGAAGATAAACTGTCAACAACTATGATTGGAGCTGAAACATCAGTAAGAGAAATTGAAAGTCGGTTGAATGGCGAAATAGAAATTATTGCTACGGATATAAAACAAATTGAAATCAAATGTGTCGGCGATAGCGCTTTATCGCCAGATAATTGTGGCCTTAAGAGTATAATGGCATCATTAGAAATAATTGATAATTACATTGAGTCAAGAAATAACTCATGTCATTTGGTGTTAAGCAAAGCAGATGAGGCCAAAAAAATTGTTGAAAAGGAAAAACAAAAAATATTTAAAGAAAAGGAGCAAGCGATACAAGAGAAACTCAATGCACAGCAAGAATTAAGTGTTCTGAAGAAAACATTGGAATATCAATTATCTAAAGACAAAAATGTTATCAATGACTTAGAAGCTGAACTGCTTAATCAAAAACTATTGATTGACAAACTTAAACAATCTGTACGAATTTACATCTTGAAATTAGAAGAAGAAATTAGCTCTATGCACGACATGTATACAGCTGCGTTAGATAAAATAAATGATTTAGAAGTGCGGTTAGAAGATGCCAATAAAGACAAAGAAGAGTATGAAAATGTTTTTACAAAAGTTAAGTTGGAGTTGGAAGAAAAATGTCAAGATATAAAATCTCTCAGATCAATGTTAGACATTATACAAAATAAAAACGTAATTGATTTTGCTGTACAAGCTCAGTTGCACAGTAATTTAACAAGTATATCAACACAAACGGAAAAAACATGTTTAACTGAAATTGATAGTAGGTATTTACATGAAATTAATAAAAATAATAAAATCATTGACGGGTGCGAAAAAGGAACAGTGATTAGTACAAGATCCGATGATGGTATTGTACAAAAACCTGATAAAAAGGAGAGTCGTTTGTCAATTAATATACAACCTGAAGCCAACGAAGTTCAAATTTTGACAGCAAATATTGAACCGACTTTAGGATTTGTGAAGAATGCGTATGTACACTATAAAGTTAAGAAACTAAGTTTTACAGCAATGGAACAATATTCTGTTTCATGTATTAGTAACGAAGATACATTAGATTATGCGAGTAAACAATCGTGTCATGTCAATGAAGAGTACTCAAGTCCGAATGACATCGTGTCGAAATTAGAAACGGCTTCTAAGTTATCATATAAAATGACTGATAACGATGTAACTTCCTTCAGTTTAAAATCAAAGAAGGCAAGTGATATAATTCGCATCGGCACACCGACGGTAGCCGCAGTACAAAAAACGAGTAATATGTTTACTAATGGTAGCGGAAGTGATGAAATAAATCTGTCATTGACACATTCAAATATTGTCACTAATAAGGATTTTATTATAATCTATCGTGACTCCGATTGCGAGAATGAAAGTAAAATCGATACAAAAGTTCCGAGAGAAAAGGACAGCTTGAATAAATCAATATATAAAACAGTTAGCAGAGAGATACTACTGCCGCAAAACGATTGTTACACTTCGAAAATTTTATCTGCTAAAGGGTCATTTAGAGACAAAAAGAACAAAACCGAGAATATACTTCCAGTTGCGAGTGGTGCAGGCAAAAGTAATTTGCTAGCATCTAAACCTGTGTATTCGCATGTCTCTTTAAGCGAAACCTCTTTCATAAAAGATTCTGCTGTAATAAAAAAAGTTAATAAAGCAGACCAGAAACATGGAATAAATGGTAGTAAAAGAATTGATAGTCGCTTGTCGCGTTCAACTACATCTTTAAAATCCTATATGGAAAATGTTGAACCTTTAGAAACGGAAGAAACTCGAAAGCAAGGATCACTATTTAACAATGTTCCCAAAACTAAGATCGACTTGTATTTGTACGAACAAAGTAGTTTTGACCACAGTAGTAATTTTTATAACAGAAACAATTTAACAAATGAGTCTGCAAATACCACCTCGAAATTACATACAATAAAAGGGGAAAACGGTTTTGAGCGAAGTATTGACTACAAAACAAATAAGGTAGACAAAATTGGACTTGAAAACGAAACAGACGACAGTAAAGGTGACCTTGAACTTACAAATACTGAGATATTCAGGGAATTTATAAGAAGAACGTACAGCAATGAACAAATAAGAAAACCTCATGCTTTTCCCAATAGTCCTGTCATTTCAAAGCAAACAAACTTGTTGATTAGTATACCAAAGCAATCTGATATTAAATCAAATAAAAATCACAATATCATCGTTGACCAGGTAATGAGTAAAGATGTCGCTGTCATGGTACAATTCGACAATCAACAAGAAAAAATCAAATTTCTTACAAGTACTTTAGAAAATATAGATAGAAGTTACAAAGATAAGATCCGAGCTATCAAAGCACAATATGATAATAATATTAAAAATATTATGAACGAACACAATCAAGGAGTTCAAAGTTTACAGAGTCTTCACGAGGAAACGTTACAGGACATTTTAAAGGTTCACGAGAATGAAACTGATAATTTAAGAAGCATGAGCATTGATGCAATGCGTAAAGTTGATAAACTGGAAAAAGAGAATAAGCTTTTAAGAGCTAACATTATTTTGTCTACCCATCAGAATGCGAATAAGGTAAGTAAAATGAAATAAAGAAATAAATTTGAATTAAACTAAATAGAATGAAACGAACATTAATTTCCTTAGGACTTGGAACACGTTTCTTCAACTGATATAAATAGACGCAATTCAAAGAAGAACATAAATAGCGAAATTAAAACATTGACAAAAACTGACGTTGAAGAATTCCACTATAATCCAAAAGTAAAGATACACGGCCCTTGTACTTGCTCCCTTGACATCAACATTTCTGATACGATTCGTAACATATTTGAGCAGGTGGATGTTGAACAAAGGAAAATTGCAGAACAGGCATATTTGAAATACATAGCAAACAAAATATCAAAGGAAAGTATTGAGGTAAGAAACAAGAATACTGATTATACAAAAATATGTAATTTCTAATAACACAAACCCACTTTTGTATTACAGGCATTGGATGCCCAAGAGCTATCCTTTCTACATTTTAAGATATGCCGAACGTGGAAGTCAATACTCCGTAAAGAAGAAGTTCTCAGTAAAAGAATAGATTGTTTAGAAAACGAAGTCCTCAATAAACAACGACAAAGGAATAAACACAGTAAATATATTTTGTTATTATAAAGAGTAACATCGACAATGCCTGTGCTATTAATGTACCCACTAGCTGCTTCAATTGTTTTTGTATTTTGTGATTTAATGAATTGAAAGACTTGAATGTTGTGTAGTGTACAACTGTAGTTACTTCTTCGTATAAGTAACTAAATCACATGGAGAGACTTAGCTATAATATATGTCCGTAGTCGCCGAGATAGATCGTAAAGTGGCGGAGGAGAGACGGCGCTTGCAGGAGGTCCGTGAAGCAGTGTGCCGGGACTCGTTTGACGTTCCGAGCAGTCTTCCCCAACCGACCAGAAGCCAAGATCCCAGCATGGTGTCGTATGATAGCAATGCTACGTACGTATTTTAATAGAACAACTTTTGTTTCTTTTTATGAGGATCATGGACGAAATACCAAGACCTTTCCGAAATATATTTTTTTATTATTTAATTCTTCTTTCCGTTGTGCAGACGATCTCCAATCAATTCTTTCAACGTGAGTATTGATGAAAGACTACCGGCTGGTGACCTCGCGCCAGGACTGCCATGTTCAGAGCTGAGATATCGAAGTGCAAACCGGGAATATCAAAGGGTATGTAATGATGATATTGTAGAAGCGATTACTTTAATCCGACAGACATGTCTGGCCCGCCGATGAAATTACTTAAAAGAAAATAAACGTGTCAATTTACGGGGGCGCTAGTGAGTTATTTTATAATTTAGCTTATTTCCACCGGGTCAGATAAATTGGTCATTCTATAGTTATTGCATTATGACATTGATAAATTGAACTATTCAATTAAAGAGGTCAATGACTACAATCTTGCGACATTCGTGTGTTTTATCTTACTTGTGATAAATGCCTTATTTGTTATCGATATCATTGCTAGAAGGTATAGATATTTCAATGCCAAAATGATTTGAACTTATGTTGTAAATTTCAACAGACAGTCCCGGGCAAAGGCGAGGAACGTCGGGAAAAGAGACCGTATTACGACGAAAAACCGACGCGTTTACGACGCACCATAGATCGATCGAATCCCCGATCATATAAAAAATAAATAATCCGTTACAAAAATTCTGAACAAGTTTAAACATTGTTTAAAACGCACACACGGCTTGAAGTTACATTGAAATTAAATTATTTGTGAATTAGAAAATTCAAACCGAAACTTTATATCCCTGGAATGTTGCCATTTTAAAAAATGTTTTTTGGTACGAAAATTTTAATGTATTTCGAATGTTTTGTTCGTCTTTTATATTAATTTGTATTTATTGTATTTAATTTAGTGATTGTAAATTATAAATATTTTGTTTAAAATAAATCCATAGAAAATTTAGTCATTTTATTAAATCTAGTAATCGTTGTTTTTCTATAAATAGTATCGATTACAACAATGATTTGAGAATATATTGGCCGTCCTTCGAAAATAAATTTGATTGAATTAATTGAAAGATATTGGTATTTTTGGTACAATTTTAATTTAAATTCAATAAATCATATTATTAAACAATTGAAATAAAACATTAACATTTAAAACATTTAACACAACAGTAGAAAACTTAATGACTGTTGAAGACCTTATAATAACTTGAAGTAACTTGAGTGCTGGGGTCGTTTGGCTAAACTTAATAAAAACAAATGAAAATCGGACTTTATTAGTAAATTAAAACGAAGGATAACACTTTTCGCAAGTGATCGTTATAAATTCCCATCAAACATTGGGTTGTTAACATTACTGACCGGCGGTCGGTATACTGGATTAACAATACCGGGCACCAAGAAACCAGCTGCGGCAGCTTTCTCTGCGAAATTTTTATACTCCCTCGCGTCAAGTCGGTCCACTAGAATCTTCCAGATGAGAATTGTTAAAAGACCTATCAGTATGAGTACACCAAACGGAACGCCTACAGCAACTGTAATAGAAAACATATTATATATATTTTACTGATACACTGTGCCAGTGTTGATTTCTACAAAAACAATCACTTACTTAGTAAATTCACTGAAGGCGGCTGCTCCAATTCATTAGCGATAATCACGTGTAACGTGGACGGTGCAGATATCGGGTAAAGATATTTGAATACCAGTGTCCCGTTTCCTAACTCTTTCTTACACCATTTAGCCATACCTTGGTCCATAAAGGTATCATTCAATGTATCAACAATCTTAACATCAGTTAAAGACGTCTGGTTGTGCAACTGGTCGCAGTATGTTTTGTTGTTCATGTAATTGCATTCAGCATAGTCTTCAAGTTCAAGGCATCTTTTTTCGGCAAATTCGTCACAGTTATCGCAGAAACGACCTGAACACGTCCGATTTGATGTTATCATTGGCAAACAGTGGCATTCGCCGCAAATGCAGATACCAGTTCCGGAGCACACCTTATGAAAAAGTAAAATATCATTTTTTTGCACCGCTACTTTGCTTTTAAAGGCCAAAAATTTCAGTGAATTGCTGCTGCCGTCAGAGTAACTACATAAAGCAGTTCCGACTTACTTCCGACAAACTTAGTACTAGCGATCCACATTTAAAGCAGTTTAAGTAATCATAAAGAGTCTCTGAGTGACAGTAACAGATGGTTACCTCTTTGGAATGTGGTGCAAAACATGTATCAATGCTTAGAGGGAAATCGCAGCCGGGTCCGGTCCTG
>JAODUI010000001.1:2009103-2050559 GCA_027563995.1 Papilio gigon | reverse complement strand
TGAGATTAATTTTTCCAAACGAAATTACGGGATTTTTTTTTCATGGAATAAATTATTGTAGACGGGAAACTCAAGTTTGATTTTAAATTAAATCTATGTTAATACAAAACGTAATACTTTTCAAACTGTATCTGAAAATAACATTATGATGTGTTAAATCTATAATAGAAAGATAAGCAACGTCTGTCTCAATTCATCAAAGACAGAACTACTGAAAAATGTTTGTACCTATATCTGTTATGTATATAATAACAACTTGAGTTTCGATGTCGTCAATGATAATCGTTATTCCTATTTGCTTCCATAACGCCAGCACTGCGATTTCATAATCATCATGCACTCTCTTATTATTTGTACAGCACCCGCTTCTGTCACATTTATAGCAATAACACGTAACGGTGGTGCTTTTCGGTTCAATGATTTATGGAAATTTTTCCATTCCCTATAATGGACATTTCTACAACATATTCAAATATTTCAAAATCGTAGTATATTTACTACTACTGGTATTAATAAAGTAGATACTTGTAAAGACAAATAGGACTAAATTTAAGGCAAGCCTAAGAGTCTATGTTCAGCAGTAGACTATTGTTTTCTAGCCTGTTCAAATTAGCCTAGACCAGTCTTCACCGACCAATTATGTCATATAGATTTTCTACATAGCAAGTAATAAAAAGTTTCAAAAGTTACTCAAGATTTCACTCATCACATTTATAGTACAGTTATTTTTTTTTTATAAAATGTTACCATATTTTTCTTAACTTACTATTTCTTTCAAATATTTCATGTAAGCTAGTATAGTTTGTCCTAGGCTATAATTACTTCCTTTAGAGAGTTTGTTTTCTATTAGTACATTGGTGAATAAACTCAATTGCAGGTTGTGGCGAGCACTACACCCGATCTAACCGCATTGTGGGCGGCCACTCGACTGGCTTCGGCTCGCACCCCTGGCAGGCTGCGCTTATCAAGTCTGGCTTCCTCAGTAAGAAACTCGCGTGCGGAGGAGCGCTTATATCTGACCGATGGGTCGTTACAGCAGCTCATTGCGTGGCCACGTGAGTTTATTAACACGCTTTTGTTTTTAGAATTACTATTTTAATTATACTTAACTTCAGATTATGTCAAATACAAAGTTGGTGAAAAGTAGGTTTTGATATAAAAAAAAAAGAAAAGACTGGTAGACAACGTTACGAATGCAAATGAGCTAACCCAACGTAACAAGGGCTCACGTTTGTCTTATAAGAGTGATTTACTCGTAATTTTTCTTACTATATGTCCGTAAGTTGTCAGTACTAAAAACTGACTTTGTTACCATATTAGATTACAATAGTACTGTAATTTTCAACCATATTCTAAGTCTTTTTTTACTACTCTTCATAAGTAACCCTGAAATAAAATACGCAAATTTAACTTGACTGTTTCTCCAGGACTCCAAACTCCCAGCTTCGTGTCCGCTTAGGGGAGTGGGACGTGCGCGATGCTGGGGAGAGGTACTCGCACGAGGAGTTCGCAGTGCAGCGCAAGGAGGTGCACCCCTCCTACGAGCCTGCCGATTTCAGGAATGACGTCGCCCTAGTCCAGCTAGACAGAGGCGTCGTCTTCAAACAACACATATTACCGGTAATTTCTACGAACGCTTATTAAGTCCATTTATTAATGTATCCTCTGCCGAAATCAAAAAAATCAAAACGCTGTTAAAAAAAAATTAAACAAATTGTAAAATTACTTTCCAGGTGTGTCTACCACAAAAACAGATGAAGCTCGCTGGCAAGATCGCCACCGTGGCGGGCTGGGGAAGGACCCGGCACGGACAGAGCACAGTGCCCTCTGTGTTGCAGGTAAAACAATAAAGAAAAATCTAACATATCAATGGTATTGTAGTCTTCTCATACGTGATATGAATGAATGAATAAATTATAACAGGAGGTGGACGTCGAAGTAATACCGAACGAGCGATGCCAGCGCTGGTTCCGCGCAGCGGGCAGGCGCGAAACTATACACGACGTCTTTCTATGTGCCGGATATAAAGAGGTAAAGGTTTAGTGCAACTTATTAAACCTGCTACACGCCTTCATTTTTATTTAGTGTTATTTTTAATTTAGTTTTTGTAAGCATTATGCATTCATTTTTAACTTCATAAATATTGATTTAGTATAGCGCCATCTAGTGTCAACTCTAACAATATTCAATGTTTCAGGGCGGTCGTGATTCCTGCCAAGGCGATTCTGGGGGACCGTTGACAATGAAGATGGAGGGACGGAGCACACTTATCGGGCTGGTGTCGTGGGGTATCGGATGCGGACGCGAGCACCTGCCCGGCGTGTATACAAACATACAGAAGTTCGTGCCCTGGATAGACAAGCTTATCAGTTAGCGTATTCTATGAAAAATAAATGATAAAAGACTAGGTAGAGTCAGTGTTCCGACAATTGTTATGTGAGATTAATTGTGAGTGTAACTAAATCTAGATACATCAATTTTGTACGCTATGACAATGTCCTATTTAAAAGAGGTAAACAGTAACAGCTCACTAAGTAAAAAGTGATACCCTGTAACTAAAATTAACTGTTTGTCACACTTCACTAGACATCCAGAAGTAAAAATTCCTCCTCCTCACTCAGATATTCTTCTCATTCCCTTAACAAAGTCGGTATATTAATTTTGTAATTTGCTAACTGGCTGATAACTGAAGATTGTATTTAAAAGACAAAATGTTCTTTCCTTTGTTTTTTTCACAACTTTTACGAATAATGTCGCTTGAAAGTCGCCGCTGGAGCGCGGTATAAAATTTTTCAGTTACCAAACATTTATTTGAACGTTAACAGTGATTGCATTTAATTATATGAATTGTGTAATTGTAATCGAGACTTATTTTAAATGAATTATTTAGTACTAAGGTAATTTAAATTAATTAACAGTCGAATTCAATGGAAATGAGAAATGATATATACATTTCATATGATAATGTCGTTTATTGTCTATGGATTTTGTAACCCAGTGTTAACATGCCTGTTTTTAATAAGTCTGTGACTACAGCCTTAGAAAGGTAAAATTAAACTATTAAAACTTTCGTGAGACATTTGATTAAACTACTAATAAAAACGGCTTAACTCACGTGTAGATCGGTGTAGGTACTGACTAGTTTCGGACTAGTTTCGCCCTCGGACCGTGAGTACAGCCCTATAGTTCACTCACCCTGATGAAGGACTCCCGACGAGTCCGAAAGTAGTCGGTACCTACCGACCGATCAACACGTGAGTTAAGCCGTTTTTATTAGTAGTTTAACGTACATTTTATTCCTTAAAATGAATAATGTATGGCACTCGCATTCCCCGTATCGGCACAAGCCGTGGCCAGCGCACAGCGTGCCGCCGGGACTTGGGCAAGCAGTATCATCATATTGACAGAAGTCCCCAGAAAATCCTTTCTTACAATGTATACATTTTCCACAACTGAAATTTGTAGGACGTAATAAATAAGGCGATAATAGCATATGTCTCAGTTACCGGAATAACGTAATTATAGTTTTATTTCGTATTAATCAGAATATAGCTTACCTGCATGTTCCCCTTCCACTACAGTAGTCTGTCGCATTAGCTGTTAGTTTACATTTATCTAAATCAACACTAGAAATGCCCTTACAGCCGCAATCTTCACCATAACTAAAATAATACCATATTAGAATATAAGTATGAAGTTACCCGTAGTAAACACATTAAGAACTCAAGAAAATTTGAAGTTTAATATAAATATTTCACTATGGAAAACTGACATTAGTTATTAATGAGTGAAAAGTGTGAAGAGAAACTTTGCAACAAAATTTAACAATGGATATAGTATACATTCGTACTTACGTATTCTTGTTACACGTACAAATGCCGCATTGATATTTCCCATTACCTCTACATTGTGACGCATTCGTGTTTGTGTCTTTACGTTCACAATCGCACCTACAGTCGCTTGTTACCATAATTTTTAGTTTCTCGTTTAAAGCCACAGGACCCACGAGCACTTCGCTAGCTTCAATACTGGAGCAAGCTTTAACTGTTAACGTTGCATTTATATTGATAGATTCATTATGTTTAATTATACAGTTCCCTTCTTTTCGACAATCGGGAGTTAATGAAAGTTCTATGTGTGATGGTAACTCTGCGTTTATTTGCATGCTTCTTATTAATTTCTAAAATGAGAGAATCAGCTCATCAGTTGACTATTAGATATAAAAAGAGTTTGATGTTAATTAACAAGATAAACATTTCTCCTTACAATATATTCTTCTTTAACCATTGTCACCAAGTTTGAGCCGTTACTGAATTCAACATATTTCGCTCCTCTTATTTTCTTGACTAGACCTTCGTAATGATCTCTTACAGAAGAAACTGCGGCGAATATTATTTTAAAATTATGTTCGGTAGCGATTTTATTGATTTGACTGACGGAGGGGTAATCAAGATCTAGGCCCATGCTATAAGAATTATTTTGGAGATGACATTGCATATCGTTCGGTCTGATGGCTCCAACGAATTTACCATCCCCGGCGCTGTGGTAGGTCGCGTCGGTTGATAATATTATAATTCGCCTCGCATTTTCCCTCCATCCTATCTCTTTCTGGCAGAGCATTGCCTGCATGAGCGCATCGAAACCACCTTCCGGATCGTCGTTATTTGATCCGAACAAATTATCTCTTAATGCATTTTGAAACTGTACCATATTCTGCGTTAAAGATAAATGATTTTTGAACGAGTAAGCGAAGTTGTCTGACCTGGAATTAATAAGTATTTTATAGCAACTGTACTAATCTATTTTTCTTCTATAGGTAAAAAATGTTATGTACAAATATTCAATTCTGATTCATTGATCAAAAGTGAATCTATATTAGTACAGGCATTAACTCACCTTATAAAAGGATAAGAGGGCTTGTCAACAAAAGTTCCAATACCCAGTCGAACGTTATTTGTTAGTAAATTCAGTTCCCTATAAATCTCTAAGCCCTGACTTTGGAGCTGATCTTTATATGCTCTCATTGTATAAGAGTAATCCATGACGTAATAGACATCCAGCGGGTAGTCTTTAGCGGGCCGGTACGCCATCTTGAAATTGATAGGAAGACCAGGACGAACCTTGATAGTCATTAATTGTGGCGTAAATTGAACTCTTGTACCATTCTCTCCTAAATTTAAATCATCGCTTCTTACGATTTCCTGGCTCAAAATTGATTCGGTTACATTTTCTGAGCACCATGTTGCTTCTGCAAGATCTTTTGACTTACATCGTGGTCCAGAATGACCTTCCTAAAAGTTAATTGTAACAATCTTATTAATATTTTAAATGGGTTTGATTGATGGATGGATACGTTACCGGGTATCTCCAAAAGAGATGGATCTGTATTGAATTTAGATAGAAATTGAAGTAGCAAATAGGCTACTAATTAAGGTTTAATTTTTCCTTACGTTCGCGTAAGGTGTTGCTGGTCATAGTTAATCTATTAATTAAGAGTAAATCGGCTAATGCTTTAAACATAGTAATTAATACTCACAGATGAACACCAAACACAGGTATCGTAAGCATATCCTATACATTCACCACATGTAAGTATGTTAGGACAATTAGATTGACATAAAATGACACTAAATTGTAGATTTAAATAAAAAATAAACATAAATAAACACAAGTTACTGTTCGTTGGCATTATAAATAATAGGAATTATGTTATAATGTTAACTATACAAGTGCCGTGGTAACACTACATTATATGAACCTACATACATATTGAGCGCTTGCATTTGTTCGTTTTATTTACAATGATTGTACATTTAATAAAGTTTAGAACTTCCTTTGTTTTAGCAATTTATTTGATCCCTAAGAAAAAAAGGTTGTCAATTGTTTTTTTTTCTGTTTTACGACTTCTTGTTTTATTCGGTAGACATAACTCTGATGTAATTAATGTACCATTTTTTTGTTGATCTCAATAATTAATTTACTCTGGTTACGGAACGACGGAATCAATTTTCAGCCTTTTTTTCTGATGCACGTGCTTTTTGTATTAATCCAATAATAAAGAAGTCTGCAAACGCACATACAAATTAATCTTTATTATGAGTGTTTAAGGAACATTATATACTAATTTTGAAATCCTAATCAAACCACAGACGCAAACAATGCTGTAATTAATATTTGTGTAATCACAACGGTAAGGAAGTTGTTAAATTAATGTTTACTATAATACATTAATATAATTGTATACAATGTACAACATATATGTATATATATATATACAATTAGCTATTGTCAGCGATTTCGTTCAACCTTTTGTATTAACATTTTTAATAAGATAACAAATAACATCTTAAAACTGGCTGTAATTTTTGAAAAAATTGTTACTTTTCCAAATTTACATGGATGTGCGATAACTTTTATTTTTAATTTTCAAGAAAAGATAGTGTCATTGCTGTTTTTACGATGAGTTTTAACGTCATCTAGTAAAAAAATAGTTGCCGTCACTGATTTTTTTTTTTGTTGCTTTTTTGTTGCTGTACTTAGATTATTAAGATTTTAAAAACTAAATCCAATATGTAAAAGGCAATATAGAAGTATTTACAAAATATCTGTGCACCTATGACACAAATGAAATTTTAGATGCTGACAACACCAAAAAACCATAATATACAAATTCTGCGGTAACTAAAATATTTTGTCCTGGCAATGTCCTCATTGTTTTCCTTCATTAAAATTAAACTATTGCAAGCATTTTGTTTTGTTTGTTTTGTTAGTGTTTTTTTTTAAATAACCAAACTGCATGTCCTATAAAACTAAGAGATGGCAAATCAAGAGATAAGCTTAAAGTGGAATGGATATCAAAGTAATATATTGTCCAATGTTAAAGAACTTTATAAAGACGAAGGTTTGTCGGATGTCACCCTAGTTTCAGAAGGGCATAGTTTCAAGGCACATAAAGTGATTCTTTCTGCAAACAGCTCTGTCTTCAAAACGATTTTCCAGGTTTGATATATATGTATTACGTATGCAAGTCAACGGTGGAATTCTCGCTTACGCCCACTCTTTTTTTTCATTACAGCAAAACCCCCACAAGGATCCAATTATAGTTCTTCATGACATCAATACCGCCTCCTTGCAAACTCTCTTGACTTTTATGTATAACGGTGAGGTTAATGTAACCGAAGATTTTCTCCCCGTTCTTCTAAAAACTGCTGAAACTTTAAGAATTTGTGGCTTATCAACTGGCAATGAGTCGCGGGAAGATGACGTTAGTATACAATGTTTGGTTATCAAAATTCTGTATAAGTTTTTTTTAAATTGGATCAGAGTTGTTTGGTCAATAAAGTTGCAGTAAAAAGTTGTTGCAACTGGGTGATGTAGGCTTTTATTTATTAAATACTGGACCCTTACTTAACTAGGATTATGGTTATGAATATATTCAAAATATTGTCTTTCATTAATTAAAATTACAAAAATAAAAGGCTTCTGATGTAATCCTAATTTTTTCATTGCTTCAGTATCATAAATATTTTTTTTACAGAAAATTTCTGCATCTAGTAATTCAAAGAAACGGAAGAAGAGTGAAATAGAAGACAATAATAATAAAGCTAAAAAGCCCCACACATCCAAATCAGATGTTGCTACAAACATCATCAATGCTGATTCACTTAAAAATACAGTTAGTATGATTTTTATATTATTAACTGAATTCTGCTAGGGTTACCATGTCAATTACTTGACAATGAATTGACTTCATAATCAAGTCAATTTCAGTGGAAGTAAAATGTTTAATATGGTAGGAAAATTCCTAATATTTACATAATTTTCATTGGATAACATTTCGTAATCTCTTCCAGGCCATAGTACCTAAAGTTGAACCCGTTGATTCACCCTTAACTGATTACTCTGGGGAAAACACTAACGATACAGATATCGCATTGCTAGAAGATGTAGAAAAGAAGTATTCTATTAGTCCGGAAATTTCCTCTGGTAAATCAGGGTGTCCAACGCCGCAGAAAGATCGAAGTGTAAAGAAATGGATCAACGAAGTTAGTAGTACACAGCCTTGTCTTAACGTTGACAAAGTTAATGGTATAGATTTAGACGAAGATAAAGATAGTGTGGAAATTGATAAAGAAGTTGAAAATGTACTGCAAAGTGGCACAATTGTGGAAAGCTTGAGTATAACAACTGACAGCCTTAATTCGGTCTCGAGTGAAGTTCAAAACATCAAAGGTATTGTAATTTAATTTATATTTCATTAGTTCATACAATCTCTTATGGTGATGGAAAATATTGTGATGCAACCTGCTCATATCGGTGAAGAAATTCAAAGATATATGTAAAGTCAACCAACACGGACTGGGCCAGCGTGGTTGATCTAGTCACCCTTGATAATAGTGCAGGCTCTGAGCCCCTCTGTGTAGACGTATAGTGAGCTAATGATGAAATGAGTTCAAACAATCAAACTAAGTCATGTTTTAGAATTTAACAGAATTATAAATTTTAAATTTCAGATAAAACTAATACATGTTACGCTAACCCATCATTTCCATGTCCGTTTTGCCCCCGAGTGTATAATAGTTGGGGATATAGAAGAAGACATGTGAAATCTAGACATGTGACTAACAGGTGGGTGCTCTTTATGTCCTAATAAGCTAAGGTTTTTTTATGTCAATGTGTTTTGTAATAGAACATATTTCAATTTTGAATAAAACTGTCCCTTATTTTAAATAGTGAACAATTAATTGAAAAAGAATTACTATTGATAATTAATAAAGTTATTGACTTTTTATGTATAATAATGAAGAAAAAGAAGTTTTAACTGGCATCCCTCATCTTAAAATGAGAGGCTCGATCGTTCGGCCTAAAAAAAATGGTTTGATTGTGTGAAAATTGACATTATTTACAATTGACAGAAGACAAATCAATCTGGAAGATGAAAATGATGATGAGATGATGTTGATTAATTGTTTTTTTTCTAATTCATTTATGTTTTTCTAATTTTTCAGATTATCATGCAAATGGTGCGTTTCTGTGTTGCCATCGACTGGCGCTTGGTACTCACACGCTACAAAAACCCATGGAGTGCCACATGAAGAGGCTAGGAACTCTTTGGTAGTTATGGTCGAAGCTCATGCTGTACTCACATTGAATGAACCCAGTGTTACTCAGTTGTTGGGTCAAGTTGGTATCACTGATTCGAATGGTAGTGTTGCCAATGAGAAGACTAATTAGGGTACGATTTTTTTATTAATATTAATTACTATGGAGGAATATATTAAAGTCAATTTCGTAATATTGATGATTCGATTTGCAGTGCAAATAAAAGATTGGAAAGTTTATACTTTTTGGTAGTGTATTGGTAACAACTTTGAGAATATTTTTATAAGAAAAACTATTGAAATATTTTTGATATGAAAACAAATCTACAGTAATAATGTATAATATTTATAGAAATTCATGTTAAAATGAAGAATGGATAAATTAATGTTAAGAAATAATTAGGTTCGTTTGTAGGGAGTCCAAAAATTTTTTTTCTACACATTATTCAAAACACATCAACAATAGAAATAAACTAGCACCAAATGTAACTTTATTCACTAGTTTTTTTTTTTTTTTTAAATTTCTCTTCAATCCTTGTAATTTTACTAAATATAATTAGAAATGCGGCCAGATGGGGCATTATTAATGTAATTATGGTCAGTAACATCCAATAATATGTACTATTAATTTAATATAATAGCTTTATTATGTTTTGACAACAATAATTTTAGTTTACATTGATCTCAGCTCAAAGTCGCGTTTAGTTGAATAAGCTTTATAATAAAACATCCGAATTTATTTCAAGCAGAATTATGTAGGTTATTAATAATTTGTTTACATAAAAAATATAAATTGAATTCGATTTATTTTAATTCGGAATTTAATTTTCTCAAATACTACATCAGTTAGTTGTAAAGACCCCGGTGAAGGGCTCGCAGCCTATCCTAATAGGGGTGACTAAGCCATAGTCAACCACGCTGGCCCAGCATAGGTTGACTTCACACATAACTTGCAATTTCTTCGCAGATAAACATCTTAATCACTAACTACATGACTCTTTACCTCTTTTATATTAAAAAATAGTCGTCGTTTGTTTCCTTACACACGTAATAAAAGTTATTGACTGAACTTAGAGCTTAAGGTACTAGGTTTACAAAAAAAAAAACAATATTTTTTATACTAGCACTAGATTTATTCAGCAATAATTTTAGGATGTGATTTAGTTATATAAGATAAGAATTATATAATACTACAGTATTTATTCGAGGCATGAATTCTAAAATGCCATTGAAAGGTTTATTTGGGTGTGATATAAATATGAAAAATATTTTGTGTGAAATAATTTGAAAGTCTACATATGCATGTGTAGAGCAGTTTGGAGGACATTATACGAATATTGGAAAGTACATTTTAGAAAGTAAAATGTAGACTTAATGCTCATAATATTTAGTGTTGGTATTAATAGATGTTGCCCCAGTCGGCTTGTGACAATTATGAGTTAGTGTTGCCATCATGAAAATTATTCATAGACAAAAAATAATAATTTTTAGTGACACATTTGGGAGAAGAAAGTTTTAATAAATTATTGAAAGTGGAACAGATTTGTACTTTGTAGTTAGGTGTGATCGTAGATGTACAATCTATAGATGGAGTGTTTCATACAATTGGCGTGTAATCGGGAGTCGATTATTGAAATGTAATTTTGTAATGGAGATTACAACACTGGAGAAATTTACCCCAAGTAAACGTTTGAGCTAGATTTTTTTGCCCCGCTTTTGTCACCGGTGTGCCATTATTTTATTAATTAAAAAAAAAACGCTGTAATTTTTAAACATTATATTCATATTATTAATAATATATTGCGATAGAATATTTATGATCCAAGCACAACTCAATATTGTCACGAGCAGGTGTAACCGTGCGTTCTCACTGCGGATGCAATTTACTATCTTTTATGAAACATAGAGAGGTGTTACTGTGAGCGTTTCAGGCAGTGGAAACTCACGGTTAGGTTATTTGAGAGACATATCAATCTGTACAAAGATTGAACAGAGCTTTTGAAGTGAATCTTCTTAATGTAAGTTTTTAATAAGATGCTATTTAATTTAAGAAGAAAAAAAAACTAAATATTTGACAAACTTATACAACACAATCCGGCCTATAAACATAATTTTATAATATCTAGATCTGATTATTCTAAAAACATAGACAAAAACACTAGTCGTTTTAAAATAATATTAAGCTATGCCAACAATCGTAATTGAATGATTACTAAATTTTTAGGAAAGGATTTTCAACATTTTAATTAGCAGGTAAATGTGAGGATTTTTTGTTATACTGACTAATTTACATATTTATCATTAATTATTTTTTTAATACTATATCCATATATGTAAAATATGGGGTGTTTCATATACTCGATGGAATTGAGAGTTGATTTTTGAATTGCAATTTTGTATCGTAAATGACAGTACTGATGTAACTGTAAGGAAAGAGCTACAGAAGCCTATTTTCGCCTCAACATTGTTCTCTGGATGACATATCAACAAGGTTACATCTCTATTACCTATATACTTTGAATACATATGTAAAAGTGATTCTGAAACAATATTTATATAATAAATAACACAAGTCGTAAGCTAACTTTAACTGAAGGTACTTTTTTTGAAGTTTTTTTCTTGACAAGATTTTTTGATGCCCTTATTTTCTAATACGATTTTGGTGTTTTTTTTTTTTAAATCACTTTACTAAATTATTTAATTGCTTATCACTAAAACTAGCCACAGAGGACCACACTGTTTGCCCTGAACTATTAATATATAAGACCACTCGTATATAAGTAAAAATAAGTTACCAAAGCAATTTTTATTAAGTAACTCTAGTTTTAATATGGATAATTGATATATTTTTCTACGTCGCTACAAATCCATGGTTCAACTACCATATCGATGTATTTAATTAAGCCCGGTCTAGCATTAAGGTTCTTTCGGTATTAACTTCTATGGAAATAATTTGTATTGAAAAATCTATCGAAACTACTAACGGAGTCTTATGATGACTTAACAAGTAACCTATGGCTTTAATATTAGTTGTCAGTGAAGCGGGATGCGCACGCGCATACGAATTGTTTGCGGACTTCCAATGCAATGGAGATTAAATATATTTTTACACGAAAAATTGTTTTTTTTTCACACAAATCACCTACGAATCCTCTAGTATGATAATGCAGAATGTAATGTATCTCTACAAATCCGCTACAGCGCCCTCTAGAGTTATACCAGGAGCTATTTCCGTAACTGTAGATGCATCAGATTTGGACCCAGTTTTGGGGTGACTCAGCTCGGTGTTTGAGTGGGCTCTGTTCGAATCTGTCACGTAGTATTCCGTGTCTTCCTTGATGAAGTCTCTCTGCCGGCTCTCTACGACCGGGGTCATCGAGCCCGGCGGTGCGGGGGACATGTAATAGGGCTTGGACCGAGGAGCATTCATAGGCATGTCATATCTTGGAGGAAGGCCCCCTTGTCTGTCCGGAGATATGATATACTTTGGAGCTGCGTGCTTGTTCTCGTATGGGTCCATTTCATTGTACCGTTTCATTGATGCCCTGTTCTTCGGTGTCTTCTTCAACATGGCCTGAAAGTTGAAAGGCGGGTCATCATCGCTCAGATCGTTGGTGGATTTGGCCAGTGCCTGTAGTTCTTGTATTGGGTCTTGGATGTCGACATCGAATGTGTGCATGCTACGGCTGAAATTTGACCTACGCATGGGCGAGCTGGTATTTTCTAGAATATCAGTATCGTCTCTTGGACTGGCCCAGGGTGTTGGCGGTTGGTAGTAACCTTGAGGAGATTGATTCATTTTCTTCTTGTAAACGACAGGACGGCTACCTGTCCCGACGTATACATCCTGGCCCATGGCAGATCTGGCCAAGGTATCCTCGGAGGGTAGCTTGGGGAGTGGCTGCATGGGGTCTCTGCAGAACGGCATAGTTATGAGGGTCTGGGTGCTCGCAGACAGCATGTAGGGGTCTGTTTGCGTCGAGTATCCGCGCTTCAACGGTTCATCCCATTGATCGTGGTCGGAATCGTTGGGGGTGGCGAGTGTGTCGCTATAATCAGATATCAGTTATGTTAGTGTATGGAACGTTTTACTGTATGAAATAATGTTCTTTGCTTACAAGCAAATAACGTCACAAAAGCGGATACTCGGATTCTGTGAGACACAATGTAATGGAAGATAAAAACAATTCAATCATGTTGTGGTTATAGTTTTACCAGAGGCATCTAAGAGTGTAGGTACTAAGCTACTTTTCTCTATCCATCAAATGATATTTACGTTAATACTACATCAACGAAGTAATCAATTTAAACTTGTTACCATAAGAACCAAATATAAAACAATAAAGCGCTTACCCAGACTCTCCTCAGGACCGTATTGCCTGGAATGCTTACAAACTTTAAGAAATCATTTAAGCTAGCAATATTTTTAAAGATTGCATACTAACATAGTATTGAAATAAACATATAGGTGAGTATAAAATGAATAGGATAGTTGACAGAAAAAGCTTCATTGTATAATGTAAATACGCACGTGCTCTTAACATTCGGGTCACACATGGCCGACGTATCGAAGAACTGTAACTGATCAATTCTGAATGGCAGCTTCCATACTGTGGGGCGAACGGATCCCAGGTATGTGGTCTCTTTAGCGTTAGGATCTATTTTATCTAAAGGAACTGCTGAATTCGTAGTAACAAGACCTTCGACCAACGCTTGATTGTAGATGTGAATCTAAAAACAAACGCAAGAAAATTTTGTACCGTTACATTCATTTACTTTTATACGAGAAGAGGAAACTGTATTCTGTAGTTTCTGTCAGGTTAAAAAGCAACATCAGCTTGAAAATTACCAGGTTAAGGTTTAGGAAATTAACCAACTTTTCTGCATTCTACGTTTAATAGTATATAATTACAAAGAAAGACAAAGAAACAGTACCTGTTGCGAAAAATGTACCAGATCTTGAAATCTCATTGCCCTATATTGCAGCAAAACTTGAAATATAGAGCGGCTCTTCCATTTCATTGCGTATCTCTTCAGAAAGGACGCGGTCTCTTCGTCGATTTGGCCTGATGTCTTGTTAATGAGAGGTCCGTATGCCTTGCGTACCATGTAACCTCGATACGCTGAAATAGTAAGATTTAGCATCAATCTATTACCGATATTTAGTTTGGCACCAACTCTTTAACTCATGCCTAGAGCGGGGCAACGACATTTTTCATAAATTATCATTGAATGATTAAGCGATTGAACCAACCCTTTTGAATCATTAAAGCCGCTTCATCTTCACTAACATTCGCGGATTGTTGCTTCTTCAGTTCTTTGACTGAAACATAGAATATTTTGTTTACAGTATTAGATAACAAAATATAGAGTTTTTTTATAATACAAATACATACTGTGCATAGCTTTAGATTTGTTTTGAACCGTCTTTCTTTTAGCTAAGAACGCACGCATCATGCATTGCACTTTTATGATTTTCTTCACTTGAGTTTCGTACAATCTGTAAAACGTAACAGGCAAATAATTTATGATTAATATATTCAGAAATAAGGTGGACATATTTAATAAAACTGATTTCATTTAAGTTTACCTGGACAGGAACTCCTCGTTGTAATATTTGAGGAAGACCTTTGATTTACCTAATTCCCAGCCTTCCATTTTCAAACGGATCAGTAACAAACGGCAGTTATCTTTGGTCTCCTCCACATTTTCATCGAAGTCGAAAGCCAAGAATCGATATCTATAACAGCAGTATACGATACTCTCTTAACATTACACGAAGATTAAAGAAACTTGAATGTACATATTATTTAAATAAAATATTTACAAGCTAATTAAAACCATAAAATTTAAATTTTTCGTACCTTCGTATAAACTCGGCGAAAGGTATGCGACTTGAGAATCCTTTCTGTCGTGCTTTAGCTGTATCTAAAATAGCAAGCGCCCTCAGCTGCTGGCGTACGACTTCTCCTTGGAAACCACGTGGGCTATCATTCAAGTCCGCTCTAACGCAACGCACGTAGTGAGTGCCTCCACTCCCAGGCCCAATGGAAAGCTGCTTCAGAATCTCCAAGCTAGTTGCTCTGTAGGTAGCCGCTGCAGTTCTCATTCTATGGCTCTGGGAGTAATGACCTCGAGATATGGTATTGTATTTCTGAAAATTAAATTATCTAAGAACTAACTAGTCAATATTCTGATAGAGTAGGAGTTTTTGAGACTGTTTGAAAAGATCGCGGATAATAAAGAATTAGCAGAACGGTAAATTGAACGACTTACCCTGGCTTTGAGGTTTTCCATTTCTTTCTCAGGCTTAGACCTTGCGGTCTGCGGCTTTGACTGTGTCGAGACAATAGTCAAGTTGCCAGTTTTAGTCAGCTTGTTTTTGAATAATTGTTGTAGCGTGGGATTTAGAGACGCTCTCATTGTTTCAATCATTTCCGGCGGAAGAAAATCTTTGTTCTTGTCAGCCATTTCTCTAGCGTCATAGTTGACTTTCCCCGTATAATGTGCTACACTAAATTCATGGCTACCAGACAGTTTAACGTATGGGCCTTTACTAGATGTTCTTATGGCATCTGAAATTCACAAACAATTTTATTAATAGTTTAAAGTGTCAGGTATTTGCTGGGACAAATTTATAAATTAATCGTACTCATGATAAATTCTTGGCCGCTTCCATTTCTACTAGCTTCATCTAAAAGATAAAACATTCCAGCTGGTCGAGCCATTAGTTGATCCACGGAGCTCTTATTGTCATAATAATGCAGAGGGGCCACTTGTATTCCTTCCTGCTCCTCTTCCTGCATTTCCCAAGCGAATATTCTCTGATTATACAAGAACTGTATTTGCTCATTTGTCGTATTAACAATTAATTGTTCCAAACGATTTCTGTGGTAACATTCAAAACCAAACATGTCTAGTAAGCTGACAGAGTACTTGTCACCGCTGCAATAAGAATTACAAGATGTTTTTTACTTCGTTAAATATTTTACTAACGAGAGGAATAAAGACTTGGTACTTACAAAACAGATCTCATAAATGATAATTTGGAATTGATCACATTTATGACCCAATCGATTAACCGCTTATAAAGTGCACTTGCTAGAGTGTCCCGAGCATCTCTTGCTTCATCAGTGGAATGTCTTTTTTTAATCGCGGTACCTCTTTCGATTAAACAATAATTTAATAAAGCCCAGAGAAATTTCACTTCATCTAGTGAAAGTAATTTAGCAACCTTCTTAGCTTCTTCCAGGTTTTCGATCTCGGCGGTTCCGTTTTTGCTATCCTTGAACCTCACATTCCCAATTACTAGTATCGCCGCTAGTGCAGTTTCAAACAATGTAATATCCTCCTGTTCCCAATCTAAAATTTTCAAATTTTCGACAAATTCCTTATATTTATCAACATTTTCTGTTGGTGTCTCACGAACACCTTTAACACCTCTAGGTGGTTCTTCTAAAATGCGCAAGTAACGGTGTTTCCGATATTTATCTAAACACATCTCTTCCAATCTGTTCTCAGCTTCCATTGCGTCATAAAAGTAATACAGGAGATTAAAGTTGGCATGAGACCTAAAACAAGAAACGAGTAATAGAAATGTTGAAATAAAAAAATTGTTTAAACAAAAACGTTACATACATATCAGTAGAAGAGACGCGCCACTTTTCTAGTTGGTAAAGCCAAAATATAGCTCCGCTTAATTTTCCAGAGCTACCATACGTAACTTGAACTTGTAAAATGCCTCTCGTAGAATTAGGATTTACAGGCGTTGCAGCACTTATGCATGTCTGTACGACGTCGTTTGCTTTCTGAATCCTTTCTGCTGTATTATTTTTCATAGCACCCAAGTGAGTAAGATGTGATAATGCATGACCCATGCTTGTGGTCTTCCCAGATTTACTTTCTCCGGAAAAAACTATATGCTGCGGTTCATTATGATGCATTGCGTCTTGGTAAGCGCTGTCAGCGACCGCAAATATATGTGGTTCATTGTCAGATCTCGATTTACATTCGTATTTTTTATGATACTGAAATTAAATTAAAAAAACGGTTATTGAAGATATCTTTGTTCGTTTATCTAATGATAACACTTACATTTTCACCGTAGATATCAGCGTGCATGTTGGGATTTAAAATTAATAGAATGTCGCCGATAAAGGATGTAAATGATCCTTTTGCAAGTTTGGTATATAATTCGGATATCAGATTGTCTTCAGTCAATACATCTAATGCTGCAAGATCTTCTACTTGCATTGTTTCCGGTTCATGAACACCTTCTGTTGTTAAAAGTCCATTTTTAATTATTCTTTCTGGTACTTTCTCAGGTGCGGGCGTATTGTTCAGATCTACAGCAAGCATTTTTAGCTCTGTGGATAACTGGAACGATCGAAATATACATTTGACTTTAAAGACTTTTTAAGATACAATTAATGTTAGTAATAATTAAAAATTACAAACATGATAATCATTTTCCGGTACTAATTGTATGAATGGATGTTCCTCCAACTCCATCATGTAAGGACGATGTTCGGGATTCTTTTCAAGACACCTGTAATATAAAAATGATGGTACGTTGCTCTAGATGCTTATGTTATATATAAAAAAACAAAATATTTCATAATACTGACTCGGCAATGAAATCATTTATGTCGTTAGAAGACATGGATGGTTTGCACACGCTTGGCGGAGGATTCCTCAAAATTTGGAACATAGCTCTAGTCGGATGCATGTCTTGGAAAGGTCCCTTGCCGTCGACCATTTCAATAGTAGTGATACCCAAAGCCCACACATCAATTCTACTATCGTAACCATCTTCAGTAACTGCGACAGCCTCAGGAGCCATCCAGCTTGGTGATCCAATATTAGTTCTTGTTTTCTCTGCATTTCCACTCAATTTGCATGCTAAAGCAAAGTCTATTAATTTTACTTCGCCATCTTTGTTAATCAAAATGTTACTGCATCTTATGTTTCTATGAATAATTTTATTTTCATGCAAGTAACACACCGCCTGGAATATAAATCACTTTCATATGAATACGTTATCGTTTAAAATCTCTATTTGTTTTTGATTAAATGTTCAAATTGATTTTTTTTTATATTCGAGACACATCTAGTATAAATCCAAAGAAAAATAAACGAAGTCTTTTAGTCGTTATAAATGCATAACATTGTAAATTCATATAACACGTGCTGCAGTTATATTCTTGTACGACCTTTTTGTTAATATTGGTACAAAGAAACATTGATTTATGCTAATATTTTAACGACATGCATGCATCGTCCAATCGCCCGACACTTGGGTTGACAGGGTGCGGTGGTAGCCCGCCTTGACGAGCGATCAGTCCACGTCTCCGATCAGTCGGGGCGCTCGCTGTATCGACGTCAGCGTCAATCAAATGGCCCACGCCCCTCAGATGTATTGGAAGCTACTTTGCATGTGTATCGGCCCTATCAACTGTCACGGCCCGCCTGTCCGCACTCCGAACTGACGTATCACTGGTCTTTGTTTTTATTTTAGTCAAGTTTAGATTTGTGTTTTTAATAAGAATAAATTACTGTTTTTTTAAATACCTTATAAAATAATTATGTTGTCCTTGTATATTTAAATCAAGACGTTATTAAATAATACTTGTTATGTTAAATGGCGAACATAGCCGTCGTTGCTTAGTTTGACTTGCATGAAACGAACATTAAGATGGTGTATTAATGTAAGTATATTATTAAGCTATTCATGATCGTTGTATTCAATAAGGTTGTATCATAACTCAATTCTCGATCGAAATATAAGCGATTAAACAGGGATAGATAGCTATATCCATAGAATATGTACCAAACGAGAGGACCGGACCATTGGCATTGTGAGTCAAGTGGTTTGCATAAAGATAATATGCATTGAAATTTATCTAATTCCCTTCGAGCGTAAAATATGAGTGCGTTATTGGGAATTAGTGCTTTATAGCATAGAGTTTTAAGGACGATTCTGGATCGTGGGAATAGGGCCGCGGGGATCGTTGGCTACCGCGTCAGAGGTCCGTATATCTTGTGTGCGCGAGCATTATTTACGATAATTGAGCGATGCACCGCGATGGGGGGCCATCATGGTGTTGTCGGGCGCTCTCCGACATTCGCCCGGACAAGTTCGACTGTTTCGTCGCGAATCACATCGAATAAAGCGACGTGCATTTTAAGTAATGGCCCTAGATAGTATTTCAACGTACGCGGACATGCGGTTGGCAATATTTTATCCGATGTCACGCAACGAGAAGAAATCGCCCGGTCTCGGATACGAGAACAATTGAGTTTGCATTCAAAGTACCCAACGATTGATTCAGCCGTTGAAAGGTGGACTGGCAGGCCCTTTGTTTTATAAGCAGCCAGTTCGGCTCGTATGTGACGAGAGACATGTTTATAGTCAGTCAGATATGGACTTACCTTGATCGTATATTTCAGTACGTACGCGATGTGCTCTTCGGACATCTTTCTGTCTGTAGCTTTCAGTTTTCTGACAATGTCCATGACAGTTCCGCAATCGCATAACTAAAAAATGAACACATTAAAAACAAATTTGTTCTTCATACACCTTAAAAAATGATCATTCAGTAATGAGCTGACACACATTTGTATTATGAATATCAATATAGTTTTTTACCTCTAATATAAACCATATTTTTCTGAGACTTTCCGATTTTTCACAGAACACACCGTAAAAATCGATAAGATTAGGATGAGATGTGAAGTCACGTAATATTTTATATTCTTCATGGATGTGTGCATCGTCGTCTTCGAAGTGTATCTGAACTTTGACTGCTACAGCTTTGTCGGCGGCCTGCGCGTCTGTTGCTTTAAAGACTTCGCCAAATATACCAGAACCAAGTTTCTTAATAAGCTTGTATCTCCCTATGGGACTCGGCAATGATGTTATGTTTAAACCTTCCCTCATTTTTGATGTTGCACATAAGACTGGAATGGATACTAAAAAAAAAAACAATTACGTTTTCTCCGAACATTTGCGAGAGTTAATAAGTTTTTTTTGTCACTATTAAGATACCATAATCAAACAAAATCAATCAATTATAGACAAAAACAAAATGCATCACCGAATTTGTAAGGACAGAAGTTGATAAGGTAGACTAAAGAGACAAGAAGAAACCAAGACATAAAATGCCAGTTGCTGATTTAAAAGCGCCACTGTTCGTTGAATACATCCTTCCTACAATTAAGCCTGATAATAAAGAAAAACGCTTCGCTATATTTCTTCATAAAGTAAATTTAAACTCACTCAATATTCCAACCAAATAAATATAAGTTAACTTACCGTGCACTGCTTCGTTTACCGTGTGATACTAAACAGTTGTGCAGCAGCGCTGTAGTCCGCTTGGCCCGGACGCCTCACAAGTGCATCGGGCTTCCTTGTATTAAGACCGCACTTTATCCTTACTAACTGAATTATACTCTAATACCAACCGACCTTCTCGCCTGTCTTAGGTAACAGTTAATTTTGGATACATTTGATTGAAGCTTAGTATACATAGCTGGTTGTTTACATAACCATGTACCTACTATATAAGTTACTATTGTTATTACTTTATTATGTAATTATTATGAATGCGAAGAATTTATATATGTAATAATTATTTATGCGTGATTGACTCTTTGGAGACAGTGTAACACCATGTTGCGGGGATTCCAATTTTACTAGTATTATAACTGAGTATAGATGTGCTTGTTATTGCGTATGTCCGTAAATCGATTGAATCTTTCTCGCTGAAATTTACCAGAGATGTAGAACATAGTCTGGAAGAACACATAGGTGACTAATTAAGTTTTTTTTTAACGCAGACCGAATCATAGGTGTTAGCTAGTATCGAATATTTCTGCTGTATTCATAATGGATTAACAGTTACTTAGTGTCAATTTCTCCTATTAAATCCACTCTCAAGGTATTCCTTAGTGATCAATTAATGTCACTAGATAAGGCACTAAGCGTTTAAACTAGTAGGATGTAATTTTTTTTTCTCATCATACATACTTTGTAATGTTACATTCTTGAGCCACCGTAAAGAAAGGTTTTAAGGCGGGACAGTAATCGGAGGGTATTCAAAGAAAATGCGCAAAGGCGATCCGTCACGAGGCGGTAGTCGATCATGCGCGCGTAACCCCAACAGGCGTGCCATCAAAGCTTAGACAGAACAATGCAAACACACCATTCTTTCGCCACTTCAGAAATCAAATGTACCGTAAAACTGACATGTATTTTGTAACACAAAATGTATCGGTTTTGTTATTGAATGGAAAGATAACGGTTGCATTTTATATTCACAAGGAAATATAAAACATCCTTCTTTTAGAGGGAAAGAGACAGGAATATTAAGAATAATGTACGTAGACTAGATTACTGCAAAAAGATTTAGAGATAAGGGATGGTGTGATACAAGAAATATTAGTAAGTTAACAAAAATCTGCTGACATTAAAAATGAAACATATTGATCAAATCAAATAAATACGTCATTTGAATAAGTTACTGGCTGGTTAAGAAAACAGCGCAACCTTTTTTCATTTGTAACACTTTTTGTGTTTTTTATAATTATCGAGTAAAATGTAAACTTAAAAGTCTATGGCTGTCGATGCCCGGCTCGATGTTACTGCCCTCTACTCTTATAAAAAAAAACATTTATATACCATTGTTATTGTAGTTTTAATTACTAGATGTATTCTTATGCGATTAAAATGTTTACAATACTAAGTCAAGTAGTTATTGGATTGTATAATTACGTTTGATGAAGTCATGTAATAATAACCCGTGTTATGTTGGACATAAGAGTGTTATTGGTGTATATTAAAATGTGTAACAATAGCGACCACCATAAGTGTTTAGTTAGTATCAACAGTGCATCGGAACAACACAAAAGAGACTCTCGAACTGAGAGGCCAAATTAAATGTAAGTAACAGGATAATTGTGTCGAAAGCCCATTGAGTTGTCGCTTCTGGTAACATGGACCCTCTTGAAACATCGCTTGAGAGGTTTATATGAATCTACAGTTTATCATTCAATTTATAAAAAAAAACTTACGATGAATATTTGTTCGTATAGGTTAATAGATTAAAAGAAATAATACAATTTAAATGTTTTCTTTCGTTACATAACATTTGTAAGTACATACAAACATCTTAAACTACAATAAATAAAGATAAATAAATACAATGATACTGGAATGTAAAAAGAGTTAATTCTAATACATTATATATTTACAATTTTTAAACACAATAAAATAATACTGGCCATTATAAAGCTAACAATATATGTATGAGTTCCGTGGAATGTAATTTAATTATTTCTCTAAGAAAATCGATATTCCAATGAAAAAAATCATATCAAAAATACAATTAAACTTATGATTATATCAAAAAATAAAAAAAAATCTGTTTACTGTAGACACAATCATGCAGAATACAGGAATTCGTAAATAGCTCGTTCTATGACATTGAAGCGAAAAATTTGCATTTTTAAGGAAAAATGTTCGAAATTGTGTCAAATATTTTTGTACCATAATATTTTTTCGGTTCCATGAATGCAGTAATTTGGTTACATTTTAATTTTAAATTTTAAATATGAAATAATTCAGTGAAATATGTTACACAACTATTAATTATTAAACAAAAATACAATAGCTTGATAAAGCAATATTAATTTGAACTTAACCTTAAGTATCTTAAATAAAACTTTTCTAAATTTATTTACAAAACTTGTTATTCTGTCTAGAATATTGACACAGATATTCAGTTCAAATTCGTTTTGAAGTCGACCCGTACAAAGGAATGTTACTAATACATATAAATATTAAATTATGTGTGATAATGTTATGAAGTGTTAACAGCCTTATGGTTAAGACAACGGATTTCCGATCACGTGGTCGTCGATAGTTCGAATCCCGCCGAATATTGTAAATCTAATGCTTAATTGGAATGATACAAAAATTACAAGTTCATTAAAAAATCTGCTAACATTTTTACTCAATAAAGATGTGAATTACTGATGTGAATAATGTTAATCGATTTGTCAGTGAAAAATGTGTCATATTTTGTTACTGTTCTTTCCTATTATCTCGATAATTACAAACTTTTAATGAGAGTTTTTTTTTAAATGATCATATGTTATGAAATAAACGTTCGTCCAATTATTCGGTCAAACTATTCATCATTTAGCTGCCAACTATGAACCATCCAACATCTAATTATCACTGTATTTTACAAATTAATGATTTTTAATTAATAATTATTTTACCACAATATATCACAATTGTTTGATGTGAAGTGACACAAAGTTATTTACACATGGCAACCCATTTATCGTCGTGGCACTTTTCGCAGTCCACCCTGCAGCACCAGTGGAAGGTGCAGTTGCAGGGTTTGATGCTGGCCCTGCGTATGAGGGCGTGACCCCGGCCGCAGCACAGCAGGTCACAGGAGCCAGTGCGGGAAGTACGCCCGATCCTGCACACCCGGCCGGAGGTGCCCGATGAGTCCATACGTGGGTCCGCGTCGCAGAAACTTGGCGATCTTGAAATAAAATATAAATGGGAGAAAATATATTTTTTTTATACGAGAAGGGAGATCAAAATGTGATCATTAACGCCCCTGGACATCCGCTATAGCAATGAAACCACAGAAGCGTTGCCGACCTTTGACAGAGGTATGCTCGCTTCATATAGGACTCTAAGTCGTAAATAAATACTCCTTGAAAAAATGGCAGTAATAGAAAAAAATGTTGATAATAAAACTTACGTATATTTGTTTACATTTTTTTAAATAGTTCTATTTATGATATTATAACGAAATTAAGAGTTCAAACCAATAAGATAGGTATAAGGCTAATTCGATGTACCGTATACTCACTTTTCAAAGAACAGGAGGCTATTTTTCGGCGCCGGTTTCGCACGACTCCGCCTCTTTCCTCGCGGTCTTCCTCTCAGCACTGACATACCGTTGTTGAGCTCCTCTTGTGCCACCAACAGAGCCTAATAAAATATAACCTCATTTTATTAGCTGAGATACAAGCCATTATTTGTTTATATGAAACATACAAATGTAACCTCTGTATAATAATTTTTGAATCAATTTTAATTTAATACAAGATATTTTAAGTTGAAAACAATTGAACAAGGTAATATACTAACAAAAATTAATGAAACAATTGACGAATATTTTACAAATATGATCAACTCGATTTGATATCAATTACCTTCCGGTATTGTCTTTTGATAGTGGAGGCGACGACTCGGAAGTCCGGGGTGGCGCGCCAGCAAGTCCTGAGCTGGCAGCTGCCCGACAGCCCGTGACACTTGCACCGCACCTCCATGTGCGATGACAGGATCTGAAGCAAGCGAGTATCCCGATGAAAGACCTGTCTTATACACTACGATAGAAAATGAATTTATTGTCGCCAAGAATCGCCTGTGATTAAAAAACCCTGATATGTTAGTCTTTAGACCTCCTTAATATCTGCTACTTATGTTCCGATTCAAGAAATATATATTTAAAATAATAATACCGTAAAACTAATTGCATCAAAATTCATTTTTCCATTTCACCAATACAAAATTATTATGCTATATTAAAAGTTTTAAATCGGTCATTTGACAAGGCGGCCGCTCGAAATCACAGAGCCGGCGTGTCGTCATACGTGACCGCATCTTTGGCACAATTACGGCCGCCGCCGCCGCCGCCGCCGCCGCCACCCACTGCAGCTAGCTCATAACATTTACATAATTAAACGCCTCGGAGCAATCACTCTGACGTCTTAATTTCGCGAGCGCCGCCGGCCGAACGATTTCCCAAATTGAGTCGGAGCAAAAATTCAAATAAATCGGCGTTTCGGAACGCCCACCCATCCCTTTCGGCTTTAATAACGTGGCATTACGGGCGTCCGCGATAGAATTCGCCACCCAAGACGTTTGTAATACGTCGTAATGAAGCTGGAATATTAAAAATGGACTCGAACCGCTTATTATGTTCTCACCTCGGCGGGCGGCTCGTGAAATACGGCCGGCTAATGTGGCCCCCGAGCCCTGTGCCCCATCCCCAGGCCGCAGCCTCCCGACCGACATTGCCACGGTACCAGCGGTGGCGCTATTTAAAGGATTTCGCGATCCCTAACACAACGTTTATATTAAATTAACGCGATATTTTAAAATGATTGCTTAATTTATAGATCTGACGTCAATTGTAAATTATAGCTTTGATCCTAATTAATTCAATTTTTCCATTCTATTTTAATCACACTTATGTTACCAAAATTATATGTACTTAATGTTATATTTGACTTAAAAATGAACACATACAGTTTAGATATTCTAAGAGTTAAAGTACGTGAAGAAAGAACACTTTACAATAATTGGATCATTACAGACCTGTCAATCTATGATAATACGGATAAAGAAATAAACGACTTGGGATGTGAAATGATTTGTATATACGGATAATGACAGACGTCGACTTGAGATTGTTACTCCATCTCTTGAGAGATTAAACATGACGTCATTAGAAAACAAAACGTTTGGTAGCCAATGTGAAACACTAACGGGTAAACCTGTAATTATCTACGAATAGGAAATTAAGATCGAGCTCCTAGCATGTAATCTACGCGAGATAATTACAAATGTGTGGAGGTGACTTTGTCTGGAGGTTGCCATTAAAATAAAATCGCTATTAAATGAATATTGCCTAACGTCATATTTTATTAACAAACGGTCATGTAAATCCCAGGCCGAGAGTTTAATAGCCTAATTGCCTATTAGTACTTTGCAATTTAGAATTAATTAATTAATTTTATAGTTCTAGTGTCGTGTTGTACGGAGGTCTACTCAGAGGTGAACTTCACCAAGGAAGTCTTAAGTACTGGGTACTAAGTAATAAATTGTCATTGATTTCTTGGTTATATCTCCCTACAGACATAGTGTACAGTTAACACCCTTCACGGTGTTCCACGTATAAATAATTGCCTTGTTCCGAGCAACGAGACTCCGCCCCTTCTTACTAATAACAATTAGCAGTGAGTTTCGTAAACCATGGGATAATAGTAAAATGAAATTGGTCGTGTACCATTGATTGATATTGTATCGTACAGACGCAGTATGACACGGCATTTAGCTGTGTCATATTGGTAATTGGTAATTGGTAAACAGCGTCGCCGTAAGCGAAACGTTCAAACGTGGAACACCGCGTAGGCCGCTGATTGTACAAGACAGTAATAATATTTGAACAGTTAATGTAAATACACCTTTATCAAATAACAATCTCGCTTAAATGTCATTTATTAATAATAGAAATTATTATGTTAAATGACTTATTATACATTCTGCAAACACAAATATATGTAATTAAAAAGACATTTAGCGATTTAAAGTTATTTAAATTTAATGAAGATATATTGCATTCGCGTCTGACCTGTTGCTATGAGTTTTGTTTTGTTTTTGTTACATTGTAATAAAAATTAGGTTTATACCTGTTTAGATGTGATATTGTTATGTAAATAACGAATAATAATGAGATAGAGAAAAAAATGTGTATATTAGAAGTTTGAAAGTAACGCAAGTGATAGCAAATATTGAGAAGCATATATTACCGTGGTATGGACGTGTTATACGAAAAGATGATGAGCATATAAATAGGAAGATTATGAGATTGATGATTGATGGCTACACAGAAAAAAATGTCTTAACTTCCCATCTAAGACACAGTTCGTAATCGTGATGTAAATTGTAAAAAAAAAACAAAGATTACTGGAAATTGCCAATTAAGGTAACATTTTACTTCTACTGTCGTTACAACCTCGTCGACAATCACACCGTATGACTAACGCTAATAGTTACTAGATGACCGTATCTAATCTTATGTATAATTTAACCATTAGTTAAACCACACACAGCGTAGAGGCAAAGAAATTAATACAATTAAATTGTACATATCTAAGTCGATGTATATGTCTGATGTAATCAAAATAAAAAAAGTCAATTGATACAAAATCTATATCGAGCAGTCGTGTGGATGTAACAAAATATTAACTCATCGAATCGATTTTTTTTTGTAACGTAATTATCACCTTGACTCTAATGCGGTACCTAATTTCTTGTTCGGCTCCGAGATGGGAGATCTTTTATGGTCCCGGTCAGGATGACCCGCTATCACACAGTAATGTAATTTGCCATTTTTTAACGTGTTTAATATACTATAGTTGTTGGTATTTGAAGTCATGTTATATTTTAGCTATTAGAAACCGAAACTAAGTTCTTAGCTGTTTAAATGATACAGCAAATATTAGGAATTAATTTTTGTAAACGCTCTTTTACCTAGTGTGAATTAAAGGCAATAAAATGTTCGAATGTTATTTGCCTGGGAAAATATTAAATTAAAGAAATTAAGTACGATGAAAAAAATAACAAACTAAATAATATTCTAATAAGCAATTCTCAAATCATTAATTGACCAAAGAAACATGAATTATCATTTAAAAATTCCGATTCGAATGTGAATAGCCGAGCGTATTCCAGGTAAAATTCGTTACGCAACAGTGTGAATGCGGTCGAATTTATTTTGACATTAATAAAAATATCATCGCGGGGGTTATTACAAGAGAGCGTGTCTAACAGAGATCTCACTGGGAGGCTGTTAATTATGTGCCTACAAAACAAAATGGTAGGACGCCGCCGGAACAATGGTCAAGTGTGCGGTCTGGGACCACCAGGCGCGCGGCCATCTTGCGGCCTTGTATTCCACCGTGTCGTAATCGATGGAATTATTGGTATATTATATAAAAATAGTATTTTTTTTTCTCATATATGCAAAAACTAATTATTAGGAGAATAAAAAACTGAAAATGAATAGATAGTTATTCTAGATATTTTAATATCACGTCTGCAAAGCGATGGGATTGTTACACTTCTTTATGTTTGAAGATTGAGTTTGTTAAAGCAGTTTTTATATGATCTCGCAGCTAAGCCATAAAATAAAAGAAGATAAGTCAGTTAAGAAAAAAAAATTATTGCCGATCGTCATTTGTCCTTTGCACGCCCGTCTACAATGTTTTTCTATCAAACATGTATTTAATGTTAAGTAATTTTTCATATCAATTTTAAGTAACCACAGGCCGTACGACATACAAAGCTATTCAGAAACCGAACCCCACTAAACTTAACTTTGTAAATTAAACTTTACAGCATCAAAACACATTTAAATAAATCCCATGGTCAGTCCGTTTAAGTCAACATATATCCAAAACTAAGGTTTAAATTTGTAAACTGTACTTTGACTTTGGCCAAACTTAGCTTACTAGATAAATTTTCACTTAAAATGATAGGTAAGTGCATAACTAAGTCAAAGTCTTAGGCATATATTTTTGTTTATATTTTTTTTAGGCAGGACAAGTTAATGCTCTACGTAAGGTTTAATAATTTTCATCGAACCGATATTTTAGCTGCGTCGGGATATAATAATATAAAATCGTAAAACAACATTGTACGTCTATCGTTAGCTTTAAGTTTTTATTACGACCACAGGCAGCAAGCTCGTTAAATGTCATATTAAACTATGTGTTAATAGTGAGTTATGTAAGAATTAAAAAGCTATTTGGCATTCGTGCGCTACCGCACTAAAGCCACCTAGTGACTAATTGAGTGCATTTACTTTATTATTATTAGATATTATAAATTGGAATTATCATTAGAACAAGTTATTACAAACTAGCTTGTTTATTATAAAATACGACTATACTTAATTCAAAAGGTAATTATCTACTATCGTGTATTAGTGATGTGTGTATGTAAGAAACAATTTTAACAGAAACATGTCTGATCATGTTCGCACGCGATAAAGATTTAAACATCTTTGTTTACTATTTTTTAAGCAAACAGGTAGCTTCACTTATTTACCCTGTTATAATAAGAAGTTCGTAGTCCTTACAAGACGAGTCCTTGAAGAGAGATTACAATGGATTCTGTAATCTTTCAGACTTAGATGCTCTATTTCTCAGCAAAGAGTAGCACATACTATAAAAAGGTTTATGGTATTAAAATTGGCACTCTACGTTATATGACGTACGTCATAAAGCCTGCTAAACACCTTAAATTTACTGCACAGTTTTAACTGTATTGTTAGATAAAAATGTGTAGCGAGGTTTTAGCTTTTACGTTAGTATTTAAATAATAAGTGTCAAAATCTTTAATCAACAAAACGGTTAATAAGTAACTTAGGTGTGTAAAACAGCTAAATTATACCGGCATAAACGATGCCTGTGGCCTTTTAGATACTAAATTAAGCTTCACCCATATAATTAACAAATATAAACGTATTACAAATTAATAAATTTGTAGCTACACGTCGTGTTTCTATTAAAAAAGAACAAATCTAAGGACATAAATAAAATTGTATTAATCGTAAATCCTTCTAATAAGTAAGCGCGAGACACGGTATGCCGCGTTACTGTCAGATTTGGTAACGGATGCTATGTAACATTCTAACCAATTTTATTAATACAATTAATTAACTATAAGTTAAACCTTAACTGTAAACAAATAAGGATTGTTTTACTTTGTATTTATGTAAATTATAGCATGTATAAATTAGTTTTGTTGTATTTAACTTCGACCCGACATGTTTATTATTAGTCGGAAGAGGCCTATTAAATTAGAAGTAATCCCGGTACGGTAGGTCCGGTATTTTGGCTCGGCTGTCGGTTGGTCTGTCGGTGTCAGTACGGAATACTTATTGGACAATAACAAATCAGTGCTTCTGACATATTTATATGACAGGAGCGGCGGCGCGTCTCACAAACCAGTCAGTACAGCTAGTATAGTGCGACAAACTTATTTGGACTAATAAAAGCCGTTAGTAGAATAGGGGACGTTCAAGTGTTACGTAAGCACTATTGACGGTCTTTGCTTTACTTATTTTTGATGAAATGGGGGTGGTGGTCTAGATTGTGATTACGTTCGCAGATATTAAGTTTTTGATACATATTATCAACCTACACATTTTCTGTGCATGAAAACTAATGGAAATAACTGCTGCTCATGAATCATTGAAAAATTAGAATTTATCAATAGACAAATTTATATACCAATGTTTACGAAATTATGGGAAGGGTGGTCAGGAATCTTGCTTACTTTTGCTGACAAGGAGGGAGTGGGTGAATAACTGAAATAAATCTGCTTACGTAATACTTCAATAGTCCCTTAATTCTGTTTGTAAATATTTAAAACCTTCACAGAGAATGACAAAAGGAAATACAAAACGAGAAAGGTACGGTATGACAAGGATCTTGTGACAATATTTGTCATAAATATGATAGTTAGTGAGTTGTTAAAAATCTTACAACTTATGTCCACCGGGTCACACAACTTTGTCGGACCATACTTATTTTAAAAGCGTAACGATCTCTTTGTTTCTAAATTATACATATTTTACTTAAACTGTTATTAATATTTATAGTTACTGTTATATTAAATTGTTATCCTTGATGAATTTATTAAAAATTGAACCTATATCTACTTCGATTTTCAATTACTAGTTACATAAACTGGGAATAAAGTAACAGGATATTGGAAAGAAAATGTTGATAAACATAAACATGGCTTCTTCACTGTCGTTCTAATTACAAATTGTGTAGATGTGTTTTTTCAAATGACATATAAAGTCTTCTCTCTTATTTATACTTTACATTACAGTTTAATCTTCAATAGCTTCATGGTTAAGGTTACCTATCAAGCGGTCGTCGGTTCAAATCCCACCATTCGACTATTGTCGTGGACCATATCCCAGTAAAAGCTTTTTCAAGCTTACCTTGAATGGTTAGAATCATTATTAAATAAAAATCTATTATTATTTTAATAAGTGATTGTTTCGTTACAACTGACTTGAAACGATTTTTAAAACGCTTTCCTTATAACATGAATGCTAGATATCAGGGTTTCAAGACGGCTACTGAGACTAAAAAATAATGGCCAACTGATTATGGAATGAGAATTCTTAAAATTTCGTTACTATCCGATTCAATCGTATGTAACAAAGAGATGTAAAGAACTAAATGAATTCATAAATATTTTACTGACAAACAAGTTGGATCATTTAGTTTTATTTATGCTGAATATTTGGCAAAAGGACGCATTGAATATCAGCCAAGACCCAGTTACAAACGAATAGATTTAAAACCGACCCCAACTTTATTTGTTACATAACTTTTTAATAATTCAATAAGTTTTTTTGGCATTTAGCAAATTTTATCATCCGTACTTGCACTGTTTGCAAATTAAAATAAATTTTACTCTAAGCTATATTGTATCAATAAGTTTTCACTATAATATGCTATTTGACAAGCTAGGCATGGATTTTCTTTTTAATTTGATTATAATTTCATTTAGTTATTGGAAAAAGCTTTTAACAACGAGCTCGGTAGAGGCTCCATAGGCGTAAATTGACATCAATAGAAAATGAACTTGGCCTCAAAACATTCTAAAGGCTATACCAATAGTAAATGTTTAATTATTTTAATTTGCGTTATTCTGCAAGATTTCTTAATGTGCAAGTTGATACGATAGGAACAAAACCATCCTTCGTAATGGAATATAAACTCATGTAATTAAATATGTGAGATGTTTATTGTATATCATGACGTAGGCAGGGTGCTGCCGGTCGGATATTTTATGTTATATACCGTGGTGTGGACCACCCAGATTGGTGATTACAAAGGGCCCCGCCCACAAACCACACTTCAATACGAACTAAATAAGTGTTGCATTCCACCTCTGACGCCTCCGTCATCCATTTGGGCACCTACATAATTTCACCTTTAAAATAGCTAGTCTAACCTGACCTCTTACGAATTAGATCATTCAATTTATTCTTTACTAAATAAAGTTTCAAGTTAAATTGGACAGTTACAAGCCGAACGGTAATAATGATCGTTATGTCAAAATAGAGGTACACTACGTGTCACATTGTTTTATGGCCAAGGAAAACAACCGACCCTGTAATTTGGTGCGTCTGATTAAGCCATCGAAATGTTTTTTGTGATTATTTTTAACAGACCATCAAGAGATGTTTAAGGTCATAAAATTTTATGACTCGATATTTTGAGAATATTGTTTTCGGTCGACGCTTTTTTATGGGCACGTGAAAATTTTGGTTATTATAATAAACATAATGTATGTGTAAGAATTGGCATTACAATATACGTTAAATTAACTTGATTTTTATATCTCACTTTGACCTCTAATGCAATGTTATAAAATAAGTTCCGAGTCAGTGAGCTCTTTCATCATTATATCGGCAATTTACAATAAACTGTGAATTGTTTTTTTTTCATGAGTCCCCAAGCCTATATACCTTTAGTTTTAACTAAACAATCGACCTTAGCTCGTAATACCACTTACAAAAACGGCTTAACTCATGGATAAATTGGTGTCGGTACCGACTAGTTTCGAGCACATCGGGGGCTCACCTTCGGGGTGAGTGGGATTTATACTATAGCGTGTTCGCTACGCGCCCTTAAGTAGGAGTTAGTGCTCGAAAATAGTCGGTACAGACACCAATTTACACGTGAGTTCAGCCGTTTTAAGGGTAGTATAGTGTAATGTCTCACGAAAGTTTTAATAACTTAGCATGTTTGTGCATGAAATTTGAGTCGGACTTAGTGTACATTTCGCCCGATAGAGGCGCTGGACAATACACTTACAATTTTTCTTGTAGTTTATTTATGGTATCACAAATAGTATTTATTTTGGTTTAGAATTAAAGGAAATGTTTATTTCGTCCCCTATTGTTATAAAGATATTATGCGCGCTCACTCTTTAATAAAGTCAATTATAGAGTCATCAAAGTTAGTGTCTTTTAATAGTGCGCCCTCCCCTTGTTGACTGGATCAAAGCTAGTATGTAGTCACCCTCACATTTTGTTATTCCTTCTAATTCTCAAGTGATTCTTCTTCTCATTGACTTTTAAACGTACTTTATATCAAATCTGGGAAACAATGATTCGGATAATATTGGTTAAGTTTTTTTTTTAATCACAGATATGTTAATGAGATTTTATAAATAACAAAAAACTAGGACTTTCCTAATAAATAAATTATTATTATTATTATTATTACAAGTAATGTGGAGGTCTTTACTGATGCTTTACGTAAAATAAATTTTGTTACCATTTCTCTTCCATAAATAAAATAAATAATTAAACACTCACCAATCTCCCCGCGTTATTATTATGCACATTTATTTTGGACTGCAGATCATCGACCAGTTCTCTGACATCCAGAAACTTCTTTGTGAACTCAATCCCGTATCCCAGGTTGTGTGAGCAGCCGCTCCATTCCCATTTATTGGCTCTGGATCTTACCCTCGTGTCGTGGGAGGTGCGGTATCCGAGGGGGTCGCAGCCGCAGGATAGGAGACGGCCCTGGGCGCATGCCCTGGCGATAGCGTGCGCTACTCCTGCTGATGTTAAGGCGAAAAGGAACGCCGATTCCCGAAAACCTGCGGATAAATTGTATCTTTAGTCAATCAGGTATTTTAAACATTAATGGCTGACTAAGTCTTTTTTAATAGTCGACTAATTCCCCTACCCTGCCTTAGTAGATTACTGCAAGTACAGACTCGAAACGTTTGAATTTTTATATCTTATAAATAAACTTAATGAATTGTCTTTTGCTAAAGTAATTTTTCATCAACTGTAATAAACAGGTGCACCGACGACATAATGCAGACGGGAGGAAGTCGTGGACCGCATACTGTGGAAGGCATTGGGAAAGGCCTATATCCAACAGTCGGCAGACAAAGGCTGATGACTGTTCAGTTGCAATGACATTAAGTCATGTCGAGAGTAAAAACATGAGAGATTTAAAAAAAAAAGCTGATGTTGAACATCTGGATACAGAGTTTATTAAAGTCATGGACTATAAAAGTACCGTTGCTGAGTGGAAAGTTTATTACACAATAAATGTTGAAGAGATCATACGGAGCGCTTTCATCGGGTTACAATCCATTAAATCTCTGTGTTACATGATTTTCTTTTGTTTTAACATTCCATATTGGAACAGGGTAACAGTGAAGTTCCACTATCCGTCAACATAGTGTTAATAATGATTTATTACTATATATAATTGAAATAAAAAAAAAACCGATGTAAGACCAATTAAACTACATTTTTGACAATAAACAAAATTATTAATTCAATTTTTAAGACGTGGATTGGATGTAGTCCTTTCCCGATGTTTACAGTATGAGGTCCTTCTTTAGTACGTCCTTCCAACGACTTCCTGTCCTCACTAAGTCGTTCGACCACCTAGTCCGTTTCGTATGGTTTAAGAAAAATGGTTTCTCATACAATATTTACTTCTAATTGTATTATACTATTTTTATCAATCAGAAACGAACTGAGACATTGCTTAGATAAGCTTAAAGGGACGCGGAACGTTTTTGATCGCATTTATCTATTTTATTGCCAGTTAGTAGTTGGTACTATGTTTACCTCAACTCAACGACTAACGCGTATTTTGCGTATATTTATTGCTATAAATTAAACGCTGGAACTATTATAGATTTAAAGATAAGCTATTTGAGTCGCACAATGTAATCATATTGCCTTATTCAGTAAGTCTATTTGCATTAAAGTTGGGACAAGACGCTCGAGGGTCGAGTCAATTGTGTTTGCTATTAAATCTCCTCAAGTTAATAATAAGCTATTCTAAGTATTCAACTGTGTTAACCTGAATAGAGCATTCTTAGCCATTACAAGGATTTTAAAAGCTATTGCTCTTTAATAGGCTATTAAGCTACTGTAATTCCAACCATGTCTGTGGGCCGTATCCTGATTCTAGTGCTAATTACATTATCGTTTTATTTATTTGTTAATTTTTAACAATATAAGGGATTGCTGTGTGCGTGCATTGATGTGCGTGTGTGTCTATATGACACAGAAAGTGCGACATCTCTCCATCGTGATTGACCGAAATTTGTACGAAAATTACTGTTTTATCTTTTCATCTATTAAGTTTTAATTACAGATAATATTGATTATTGAACGTAATATAATTTTAAGTGTTCGTCGATTTAGAATAGATAGCACTCAAAATTCTATTAGCAAATTATTTCAACAAAGTCAATTCGTATTAGTGCGCAGTAAATTTATTGGAACGATATAATAAATTGATTCGGTATCGAGTGATTAAATCGAGTTGCTTGGAGTGCCTTATCTGAACGGATTAGTACTGGCTCCTCGTGTAAAGGCAGCCTAATTGAAGCTCGAGATACGGCTCATTGAAGTAATGGCATTTTTATTCCTTACCCACATCCACGCTGGACGTCTGTAGATAAATTGTACGGGGAGTGCCGTCTAAATCTTACGGCAATATTGATAATGCCTGACTAATTTCTGCATGTACGTACTATAAACTAAATTGTTAGATGCAATTTTATACGGTTTTATGACTTGACCTGAACATCGTTATTAATATTACAAATGCAAAAGCTTGGATGTTTATTAGTAGGTAACTCAGAAACGGTAGAATTGATCAAGATAAATTACTGTCTGGGATAGCACATTCGTTACTAACTCACTTTTTTTTTAATTCCTCGCGACAAAATCGCAAGCAAAAGGGACTACGTACATATTTAATTAAAGATATAAGACTGATAGATAAATTGTTAATATCAAATACGACTTTAGCAACAGAAAGACAAAGATTCAAACGTTCCTAGTACTCCTTTGAGTTCGGTTAAAAAAGTTAAATGAATTTGAGTCATAAAAATATCTTAATATCCGCTAGAGAATGTCTTATTCGGTGTAAAGATTCCGGATTCCTCGTAACAATTACGATATCTTGAAATGAATGCGTCATAAACTGTGAGTAATGCGAATAAAAAGGTTAATTTCGAAAACAGCTGATCACTGTCACGGCTCTAGGTCATCAAACCGCGACAGACAAAAACTGAAGACATGATTTAGTATGATTCATCTATAATAAAATGTTAATCATTATAAATCAAACATTATCTCGTTCAATCGCTCCCTGAGATGAATTAATAAAACCTTCGCCTTTTTATACAACATGATATTAAATATATGATCGGTTTAAAGGTTATTTTGAACACTATATTTATTATATAAATACGCCAGGCGTTCTGTGCTTACATATTATTAGGAAATATGGAAAATTATACATTAACATACCCAACAACACTTTATTAAAATTTGTTCTATTCAAGTTACAAGAAATCAACAATAAAATTGACATATTTCATAACAAACTTACTGATTTAAAATTTTATCTTCCCGTCAATCGTGACTAAGTCGAGTATTCGAAGTTTCTAAAGACAGATTTCTGTTGAACAATTGCAAAGATATAACATGTTGAAATAAAAACAACCGAGCAGTGTACAGAGTAATAAATTAGAATTAATTTCTCGTAGTGTCGTGATGTATAAATAATAATTTACAATACAATTTCGAGATGGTGTACTGACCGTTGACGAATGTTCCGGTGCCCAGCGCCATATAAGTGATCCGTGTTATTGTTTATTTATAAAGTTAGCTCGAACTCGACGCGGTTTTTCCGAGTGGCCAGTGACAAATTTATATTTGTCGATTCGACGAGACGCGATAGAATCGATATGTCTCGATTTATAGCACGCTCCGTTGATCGATTTCGATGATTCCGAGTTATGGGCGCCCGGACCACTGAGTCGCTTTACTGTTATGCCGGAATTTATACGGTGGTTCCAAAGGTTTGTTTGCTTATGAAATTTCTACTGTATTATATTAATATTTAACTTCTTTCTTTCTTTTAAGTGTCCAACAGTTGGCTGTTTATGTCAGAATCAATGTGTCGTTCGCGCAATTTCCTTAAAAAGTTTTCATTTCACTATTAAGGACAGTTAACACCCTATACTTTGAAAGGTAAATAACCTCTATAGGGGATTAAATTGCACAATAACTAAAAACTATTTGTAATATTTTAACATTAATTTACTGTATTCGTTTATTCAGTTGCATTAAGGTTGAAAATCGATAAAAATCGAAGCCGCGCCGAAATCTCTAATCGACTTTAATGAATTCCGTCGTATTGTTTTCTTTTCGCCTCCTTCCAAAGAAATGATCTGGTTTTGGACGCATGACAGATTTTAAATTCCTCCCTTACACTTGGGACATTGCTTCTTGTTCACGTTTCTTTCAATAATGCATTACAAGTGTTCATTTTCTCTGCACAAAGCTAAAGTACGACGATTAATGACACACGTATGCAAGTCAAATGTCGCCCTTGTATAATTTGTATCCGAATTAAATAACCATTAAAAAAAACAATTTAAATTAACTTCGGATTCAACTCATGTTTATTAAATAACAGGGGAATGGTAAATCCAGAACTTTCCCTAATAATTACAAATTAAGGGTTGTAATGCGAAAAGCTTAGTGGTCACAGCTTTTATCTAATTGTAGGCACAAACCTATGGTACTGAAGGCATTTGTTCATACTGTTATAGATTACAAATATCTTGAAAGACATTGTGATATGTTTTACAATCTTACCGTATAAGCCTTGGCGCCGATTTACAAAAAGCTCCCATCCCACCAACCCGCCAATAAGTAAATACAAATTTCGATTATCATTTTAAAACGTTTTATTTCATCTCCGTTTCTTTATTTAAAAATGTATGTCCGTGATTTATTTAATCGAATGCGCATATGTGATAGGTTTTTCCGAACAATGGTCGGCGGTGGTCGACTTTTTCCGCGGCGTGTTACAGCCCCGCGCATGCGCGTTGCACATCTCCCTGTGATTTACGATGCGCTTTGCCATTTTAAAATGGTTTTTAGTTTCATGGCTCGCTTTCAACTTGATAGACGCTAAATGTGGTGCCAAAATGAATGAAATCGTGTCAACTTTTTCTTTCACTGTTGAGATTCTTCTTAAACAGCTCTGTTATTACAAAAAGATCTCATTAACATCTGCTTCCATTGACAAATGTAATGAGCAGAGACTATGTTTTTAAACTTTTTTATTACTTAAAAATAAACAAAGGTAATCTCATTTCCGCCATCTTAGAAATTCAAAATGAATGAATATTAATTGAGCAATATGACATGGTCGTGACTAATATTACTACGCAAAGAAAACCAACAGCACATCTGGTAGAAAAGTTTTACGGCACAAATTATGTCTATTGGACTATACTTCCTACTATACATTCGATGCCCAAAACGTAAAATATCTCACACTCAAAAACATAGATCTAATTTCTTCCCTTTGAAGGACGCGATTGCGGCGGACCCCGACAGCTTTTCTATTATCAAGCTGTAACGCACGTATTGTTGTGAAGAACTATTATTAAAACACAAAAATGTTGATAACATGTGAATTCGGCAGCGGCGGCCAAGGGTTTTGTAGCAATTAAGTACCGTCTGGAGTCAGGGCTGTGGCGAATCGGTAATCACCGAGACCGGACGACAGCCGCGACCTCGCCCGTGTCAAACGAAAAGTCCCCCGTAATTTAACACGTATATTGATCGTTTTATAATACGAAATTTGCTATACAGCACTACAAGAAATGAGAGAGACACTTAGCAACATTCCCTTCAATCAATTGAGTATGTCGATAAACTCAAAAGACAAAAATCATTCAGACAATTATAACTTCTACCTCACGCTATATTGTAAGAAGTGGACGTACTTTTCCAATAAAACCAAATAGTTGAAGCAGCTAGAAGAGACTAAAAGACTTGGTAGCACAGACATTGTTGGTGTTGTTGATCATAAGATCTGGTGATCGTCGATAGGGTAGACTGTACAAATGTTCCGTTCAAAATGAAATTCCATTATAAAATGTTTTCGAAAATCCGCAACATCACTAACCCTCCTTGACTTAATTAACCCTTAAAAGCGGCCGTCACAATCCGATAGGGAACAAAGAGGCGAGAAAAAACAGCCACTCAATGTCACGTCCGAAACTGGGAACTTTGGACAAATTCATATTTTTATGGGGCCTTTTGTGTCTTTTTTCTCACAGTTGAGAGGCATCTGAAGCAGCACGATTCGGTAACGCACCGAGAATGATGTTATCTTGGCCATTAGAAGGTCGCGCCACATCTCAGCATTGAGACATTTTGACACGTTCTCTTTTTGTTTAACTCCTTCTGACAATTGTTATTTTTAGATATCGGGGGCTCGTACGACGTCTGCAACAGTTAGTCATCTTATGGCGTTACTATGACTACGTAGAGATATTTTTTTTTTTTAATAAAGACATCTCAACCATACAGCTGTATTCCCACGATGAAGTCCCGCCTGATAACACGGTTTAATAATACGTACATTTTTTGCGTCGTGTTAAACAAGCAGTTTGTCGTTGGCGTCTCGTCACCCGTGGACACGTCGTTGATATAAAATGCCAATAAATGTCACTTTTTTATGACGCGATCGCTGGGAGGATTCACGTCACGTGCGCGGCGCGTCAGATGCGTATCGCGCGCGGTCGCCAGCCATCCGCCACCCTGACTGTCCTGGGGACTGCGAGCGCCATTCTCTCACGTGATGCCGTCGCCGGCCGCCATCTGATCTCGGGCTAATCGCGGTCCCATCGGCCGCTATTAACACCCGAGGCGAAAACGTTCCCCACAATGGCCTCATTAGCTACACAAAAGTCATTAAATAGTTGACAGTGGTGCATTGTGCCAGCATCACGTACGACAAGAGCGCTAACAACGTGTGGAGGATCTCGGGGTAGCGGAACCAATGCCGCGAGCCGCCCGGGACGCCGGCCGGCCGCAGCGTCCTTTCATCGACGTATCTACACGTCGAACAAAAAACGCAACGGTCCCGAATGATTATTATCTTTCTCCGTCGATCATTGATCGCTATTATCCTATTTAAAAGGCTCTCGATTTGTTCTTCGGCCTTTTTGCCCTTCATTCTCTATCTGGCGTTTCAATTCGGGACTCCGACAATGGGCGAGTTAAGGAAGATGTTAAGTGTTTAGTTACGCTGTTTTTTCACAATTTTTCAATTTCGACAGAATCGTGTCGTTGACGGGCCGGAAGGTGTCGTCACGGTTCATTACTAATACTAATAGTGCACGGTACTTTTGAGTAATGTAAATTGTCAAATCAATCTCTCCATTGATCTTAGTTCCCCGACTCATCAAGATACTTACGTACCTTTATCTTATTTTTCTTTTTCTCTTTAATGAAATCTTAAAGGACTATTTTAAGTGTTGATCTGCAAAATCCTAAATTACACATAAGACCACCCAACATTTCACGAATCTTGACTTCGATATCTTAAGTCCTGAATTATAAACAGGTAATTAAATTTTTGAATTGAAAAAAGAAATCATTATCAACGGACACAAAATACGAAGTTGGTTCTGTGTTAAAGCAATACAAGTTAAGATATTAATTGGAGGAGGTCCGATGGAGGGTCGCGGGGCGCGGGGCGGGCGCGGCCGGCCGGACCCACACGTAGCGTGAAATCACGCGGCGCGGGAGCGGGCGCACACCTGGCCGAACACTCTTATTATTTGTTGTCTCCCATCCTCCATGCTCGTAAATTTCCACGTCAACGTGTGCGATGATTGTGGAAAAAATAAGGTCGACAAAGCCTTCCACACCCCGAGATATAGACATAAAGACTTAAGGCGCTCAGCCGAGCTATGCTCATAATGCGATCTCGTCCCCGGTATTAATGCGCGTGGATAATTTTTCGTCGTAATAAATTCGGATTGTAATGTCCGGATCGCGATTGCTTCGTCAGTTTAGTTGCGCTTATTTCAATAAAAATTTTCATTCTGAATAAAACTACAGCGCGACCGGTTTTGGCATTACGTCGAAATTGATCATCGCCACCCACTCGCGCTTTACTGCAGCTCTAGAAGTTACTGCATACCTCCATAAGCGACAATGTTTAATAAATAAACAAAGATTTTTATTGGCACTTCGACTGTCATTTTCCAAAGCCCATAATTGCAATGTTACTTTACAAGAGTGATTATCAAACTTATTTCTTTTACCGCCTCCTTTGAAAATCAAATCTTTTTCAGCGCCCCCCGTTTTTTATACACCCCTAAAACTTAATAACTAAAACTTCATTACTATAATTTTATAATTTAGAACTGGTTCAAATAAAAACCGCCGCCTAAGCTAGCGTTTTTATTATTTGTAATATTTTACATTTATAATATTATATTGAATTAGTAAACGATGTTTACGTAAGTGAACTTTATTGTGTAACAGGTGGGTTTTAATTTTAGTGAAATTTAAAATAATATACAAAGTAAATGAAATTACAAATTATACAAATCCCCCTCTAGGTGTTAAA